>CM037851.1:88400394-88446984 GCA_021234595.1 Delia radicum | reverse complement strand
CTTTTTAAAATTTGGACATATATAATCTGCAATCACTAGACACATAAATAAGTAAATGTCGGGAAAACAACTTTAAAATTCATACGATAGATCCAGAAATATTTAAAAAACTGGACAAAATTTTGAACTTACAGGCCTATTCCTACCCAGATATTCACAGGTTGTAGAACAACTTATACAGTATTATAACTGGTTCTAATTTTAGTTATATGTTGTATATATTTGCAATAGGATCTCTACCTCATAGCTAGAACAGGTTGCTTTAGAACCAGTTATTGCGCTGGTTCTAGGACAGTGAATCCTTAATTTTTGACTCCCAGAAACATGTTCTAGAACCGGTTCATGTAACCGGTAGTATAAGAAGCTCTTATAGAATAAGTTTAAAGGTAATACGTTCTAAACATTTTTTCTGGTTACTTATGACTGATTATGACTTTCATAAACTATTTTTAAGTTTGAAAGTCTTACTTTCTATGCAAACAAAATAAAATTCAGTTAAATTCAAATATTATTTGTCATTTTTTATTGATGTCTGCACAATGGCTTTATTTTTTGTATTTTTTTGAACCAAAATTTCAAATAAATAAATTTTGTTGTAACTCTTGGGGAATACAGTTTTAACTCATGGGGAATAACGTCTTAACTAAAGTCACAACTTTTTCGAAAGAATATGAATCTTAATTTATTTGACTGCAATTTTTGATTTCCACAACAAAAGTTTTTGCTTTAAATGTTACAAATTCTTTAAATTAAACTTTAGGATTGCCCACGTACACAATATTTTGTCACAGACTCAAGACAGAACAAATTTAAAGTTTTATGGCCTCCCTAATACGAATCTGAAGCAAAATTTCATTTGATGTTCCATCATATGTCTTTAAATATATAAATTTATCCAACCATAACATAATTATACCTTTGTCAAGGTTAAGCATTCTAAATTGTAGTAATATATTTCAATTTTCTGGCCTTTAGAAAATAAAAAGACTCTAGTATACAAATAGCTTTTAACGTGTTTGCACATTTAAGTATTTACTTACTTATTTACCAACTAACGTATAACATAAAACCAAAAACCAAACCACTGTAGGAAACTTGGTTTTAACATAAATAATTCACAACTTTTTTGTTTTTTTTTTTTTTTTTTGTTGTTTTATAACATCTATATTTTACCTCATACGATATGAACGCACCTAGGGTTGCATATTTTAAGAAAATCTTTGGCTAGGTTTAGTTTGAACAATGGAATAATGTCCCTATTCACAGCTGTCGTGATTGGTTCTGAATATAATAAGACTATTTTTAAGACTGAAAGTCATAACTTTTTTAAAAACAAACAACATAAAATTCAAATAATCTTTTGTCATTTTATGATGGTTGTAAGTACACGGTTTTAATTTTTTTGTATTTTTTTAAGAAATTTAAAATAAGTTTGTTATAATTTTTATAAAATAAAAATTATGTTTTTTTCGACCTTTAATTGTGCAATGAAAATGAAAATTATTCAAGTTCGAGGCCATATACTCTATATTTCTTCATTAGGATATTGTCCCTAACAAATAATCTATAGAGTTTTTGTTTTCAAATTTATTCTTTGACCCTTTCAGGAATGTGTTGATAGATCTATTTCGGGAATTTTCTAGGTTCCCATCATCAGAACACGTTTTGAAAGCGGTAACAATCCCATGCCAAACCTCAAGCATTCATATGAACTAGTTTACTCACTACATGAGAACTAATATACATATGAGTTTGAAATTAAAGATTATAACCATTGATCAAAAAATAAATTGAAAACTTGTTTGATGTGCAAGATCCACCTCTGGTGGATATTCAATACACGTTTTTTTGTTTCTCTCTCATTTTTTATATTTTGTTAAGTTAGTTAACAAACAGGGAAAGTAAACTAGGCGGTACTCTGCCTTTTTTCACAAGTTTGTTATAATTTTTATTAAAAATAAAAATTATGTTTTTTCGACTTTAATTGTGCAATGAAAATGAAAATTATTCAAGTTCGAGGCCATATACTCTATATTTCTTCATTAGGATATTGTCCTAACAATAATCTATAGAGTTTTTGTTTCAAATTTATTCTTTGACCCCTTTCAGGAATGTGTTGATAGATCTATTTCGGGAATTTTCTAGGTTCCCATCATCAGAACACGTTTTGAAAGCGGTAACAATCCCATGCCAAACCTCAAGCATTCATATGAACTAGTTTACTCACTACATGAGAACTAATATACATATGAGTTTGAAATTAAAGATTATAACCATTGATCAAAAAAATAAATTGAAAAATTGTTTGATGTGCAAGATCCACCTCTGGTGGATATTCAATACACGTTTTTTTTTGTTTCTCTCTCATTTTTTATATTTTGTTAAGTAGTTAACAAAACAGGAAAGTAAACTAGGCGGTATCTCTGCCTTTTTTCACAAGTTTGTTATAATTTTTATTAAAATAAAATTATGTTTTTTTCGACCTTTAATATTGTGCAATGAAAATGAAAATTATTCAAGTTCGAGGCCATATACTCTATATTTCTTCATTAGGATATGTCCTAACAGAGTACCGCCTAGTTTACTTTCCCTGTTTTGTTAACTAACTTAACAAAATATAAAAATGAGAGAGACACAAAAAAAACGTGTATTGAATATCCACCAGAGGTGGATCTTGCACATCAAACAAGTTTTCAATTTATTTTTTGATCAATGGTTATAATCTTTAATT
The DNA here is from genome assembly GCA_021234595.1 of Delia radicum. Classification (NCBI taxonomy): domain Eukaryota; kingdom Metazoa; phylum Arthropoda; class Insecta; order Diptera; family Anthomyiidae; genus Delia; species Delia radicum. Next base: position 88,444,253 of record CM037851.1, on the reverse strand, counting down.
TCACACTCATATGTATATTAGTTCTCATGTATGAGTAAACTAGTTCATATGAAGCTGAGGTTTGGCATGGGATTGTTACCGCTTTCAAAACGTGTTCTATGATGGGAACCTAGAAAATTCCCGAAATAGATCTATCAAACACATTCCTGAAAGGGTCAAAAGAATAAATTTGAAAACAAAAACTCTATAGATTATTTGTTAGGACAATATCCTAATGAAGAATATAGAGTATATGGCCTCGAACTTGAATAATTTTCATTTTCATTGCACAATTAAAGGTCGAAAAAAAATAATTTTTATTTTTAATAAAAATTATAACAAACTTGGTTGAAAAAAGGCAGAGTACCGCCTAGTTTACTTTCCCTGTTTTGTTAACTAACTTAACAAAATATAAAAAATGAGAGAGAACAAAAACAAGTTGATTGAATATCACCAGAGGTGGATCTTGCACATCAAACCAGTTTTCAATTTATTTTTGATCAATGGTTATAATCTTTAATTTCAACCTCATATGTATATTAGTTCTCATGTAGTGAGTAAACTAGTTCATATGAGGCTTGAGGTTTGGCATTGGTAATTGTTACCGCTTTCAAAACGTGTTCTGATGATGGGAACCTAGAAAATTCCCGAATAGATCTATCAACACATTCCTGAAAGGGTCAAAGAATAAATTTGAAAACAAAAACTCTATAGATTATTTGTTAGGACAATATCCTAATGAAGAAATATAGAGTATATGGCCTCGAACTTGAATAATTTTCATTTTCATTTTCAAAATTAAAATAAATATAATTTTTGTGACTTTTGCTACAACAAATACAGGGGAATATAGTCTTAATAGAGTGACAGAATTGTTATTGTGGGATCAATAAGTCCGTGACTTTTCAAACATCCCTCGTAGTTATATGAAATGTAACACTTCTCCCCCACCAAACCACCTGTTAGTAACATACTGTCCACATTTTGAGCAATTCCGTCATTTACTTTACTTGCGTCTAACAAATCATACACCTCGTGGATTTTTAAAAATGGAAAAAGTGAATTTCCAGTGCTCATTAAACATTATTTTTTGCGAAAAAAAACTGTCAATCAAACCAAGAAAAAGCTTGATAAATACTACGGGGACTCCTGCATCATCGATTTCAATTTTAAAAAATTGGTTACTGACTTTCGTTGTGGTCGCACAAGTACAAAACGCTGAAGCGTTCTGGACGGCCAATTGAGGTCAATACACCCGAAATGTCGAAAAAATCCACGATATGGTGTTGGCCGATCGAAGAGTAAAGTGCGTGAAATTGTTTATGCGTAGGCATTTCATATGCCAGTGTGGTTTCGATTTTAATTATCAGTTGGGTAAAGAAAGCTGTCTCCAAAATGGGTACCGCGTTTGCCCTGAATTGACGTAATCGTGGCCAATAAAGTGATTACACAACAGTTTTTAAGGATGCACGCGGGATAAACCATATCGATTACCTTCAAAATTGAAAAACAATAACCGGCGAATATTGTGCCAACTTATTGGACCGATTTAAACGATTAAAAAAAAAAAACGAGCACATATGGCCAAGAAATGCTTATTTTATGGACGTCAAAATATCATATTTTTTGGAAGGGATACAAAAATTGGAGAAACGTTGACTAATGGCCGTAATTTCAAACAATATATACATACTGGTGCTTAGATACCTACCGTGTACACGAATAAAATCGGGTAGGTATCTAAGCACCGGTAGGTATCTATTGCTTAAAATTACGGGCATAAGTGTATTGAGATAAAAGTGGATTATGTTGAATTTTTTTTTTTTTTTTGCAAAAAAAAACTGTGTTTCATGTTTGTATACAATCGGCAATAGTTTTTGGTTCGCACTTCTATAAAAAACGATGCTGGTCAGTACGTTACAATTAATGCTGGCCGCTATAAGGCCATGATTACTGACTGTATCGTTCGTCAATTGAACAAACATGATGTGCAGGAACTGTGGTTCCAACAAGACGACGCAACATGTCACACAGCTTACGCCCAATTAATTTATTGAATTAAACGTTTGGTAATCCCATAGTTTCAAGTTGGCCTCCAAAAATCGTGGCGATTTAAACGCCGCTGGACTATTTTCTGTGGGGATATGTGAAGTCGCTAGTCTACGCAGATAAATCCGAAACGATAGACCACTTGGAGGACAACATTGCCGCGTTATTGCCAATATACGGCCACAAATGTTGGAAAAAGTCATCGAAAACTGGACCTCCGATTAGGCTACGTCTGAGGCCAGCCGTGGCGGTCATATGCCAGAAGTCATATTTAAATTATAATGCCAGAAGATTATTTTTCAAATAAAGTAAATTTCATGTCAATTTATAAAATGCATCTTTGTTTTATTCCATTTCAAAGTTCTATACCTCTATGAAAAAAAAACAGAGTTTATATTGTTTTATTGATATGCTCATAGTTTGCAAATGATAATTAAAAAATATCATTGTGTGTCCAATGAATACAAACGCTATTACAAGAGTACATTTCCGAATTTGACTTTGCATTTTAGAATGTAAGAAATACGATTTTTTTATTGTAATTGAAAAAAAAACAAAATATTTTTTAATTAAAATTATATATACATTTTTTTTGTTTAATACCGAAAAAAATAGCTACTAAAAAGCAAGTAGTTTTTTCAAGTTTTAACAGTTATTTTAAAATTCTTGAAGTAAAAAAAAGTCAGTTATTTTTACGATATTGTTTGTACTACAGTTGTTAGTTGGTTTTCAATAGTTATACACAACTATATTTTAAATTATTTTAACGGTATTTGTCGTATTTTTAACTGAATTTACTGCTGTTTTAAATATCATTTTGAGTAGATTCCACTGTACAACTTTTTTTAGTGTATGAGTGAATATTATTTTTTTTTTTTTTGTTAAATAATGTCCACCCTTATGTTAATCCATATTCATATTGTTATATGTATATTGGTATTTTCACTTTTCTTGTCGCCATCATTATCATCATTATTATTATCATTTGTTACTTCCCCAGTCAGATCCTGTTTTGTTTTTTTTCATAATATTTCGTTGATGGCGTTGTACCATCACCATCATTATTATTAAATTTCGCATTGTTGTTGCACTTAGCTGCTTGGGAATATGAGAGCATCAACGTTTCTGTTTTTGCTGTAGTAATATCTTTTTTTTTTTTTTTTCATTCCCAAATGGTGCCTAAGGCTTGCCTTACCAGCAGCTGTGTATAGTTTTTATTATTCATGTCTGTTTTCCTTACATTTGTTGTGATTGTAACGTTGCTTTAGATTTTTTTTTTTTAGCTTAAGTGAAGTTTTTCACGACAAATTTAAAAGATAGACATTTGGTTTATTACAAAAAAATGTTTTACTTTTACTTGGTTTATACTTTAACTTGTATCTTAAATTATTTAAGATTTAAGTTTTGCATTATAAACTCTCTAGTAACATTAATCCAGGAAGATATTTACATCTAAATGATTTTGATTAAGTTTTATCGTAGCTGTTATAATACACCACAATACGTATTACGGCGTATAATTGCGTATCACTCATACGCTTCAGTGGCTGACATAATACAATGTATTGTATGTATCAGCCACCGAATCGTATGAGTGATATGTAATTTAAGATAACCTTTAAATATTGAACTTGGTACGAATAACTAGAACTAATTCATGTGTGACTCCAGCAATTAATATAAGTGCAAATTTCATACGCCTCAGTGTGCAAAAATAACAACACTTTAACTTGTACATCATATGGTACGAAATTTCCGTGTATATTAATTTCAATAGCAGCGCATCGACTAACTACACTACTCAACAATTTTAAAATTTTTGCAGAACGTGTATTTGAAATGTATATTTTTAAATAGACACACTTAGAATACTATGTATGTAATGACCACTGAAAATGTAGTAAAAACGAATGAAATTTTGCTTGAAGAAAGTACGACTTTCATTTCAGTAAATTCTACTAACATTGTTGTTTGTTTTTTACTGCGCAAAAAATGAAACACAAATGCAGTAAAAACTAACCACATATGTAGTAAAAAATAAACAAACATTTATTTATTAAATAAAATAGATAGATTTTTTTTTTTTTTAGATAGATAGTTTCTTTATTTTTTCATAAAATTTGTTTACAATAGTTTTTAGTTTGTATTACTAGTTTACATCTTATATAAAGAAAAGTGGCTTGGTTTTATATAAAAACCCGTTTGCCAGAGTGTTAGGCCGTTACCTATTTACAATTTTTACGTTCTATCCTGTTTAGTTTTATTTATATTTTTTTTTTTTTTTTTTTTAAATTTAAAAATTTAATTCATTTATAAGCATTTTCCTATAACTAGTTGCCTCTTTAACATAACCGTATAGATTTAACCAATTTGCATCTTCACCATTTAATATGTTCACTATGCTACTATCTGAAAGCCGTATATTACCAAAATGTTTCATTCTTAATTCGTTTAGAATAGGGCATCTTCCCAAAAAATGTTGCATTGTCTCTATTTCTCTTAGGTTGCACATTGAGCATAATCTTTGACTACCTATCCTGTATTTGTTGCCATTTAACCAAAGTAAATCACCTCTGGCCTTCATAATAAAACTTATTTGCACCATACTATAACTCTGATTACAATAAGTAGGACTTTTGGTGGGGTCGAGTAGTCTGTAAATTCTCTGTTGACTTTTCTGAGAATTCTCAATATATTCTTGACGTTTTGACCATTTCATCACCTCTATTAAATTTAAACAAGAATTATTAAATGATAGTTTGTCATGGGTGTGATCGATGTAGTCGACGTGATATTCCAACATTTTATTTTTAAGGTCACTGTGCCAAAAAATATCTCTTTGCATTATCTTCGTTGAAAGTATGTGTGGTAATCTGTTAGTTTCATAATCATAAATGGTCCTGGAAATGTACTGTAAGTGCAGGCTATATGTGTAGAAGTGACCGTCTTCTTGCCCAGTTTTCAGCATTACAACGTAAGTAGGAGCACTTTCCCCAAGCCTTAAAACTCGTTTTGTTAAATACCGATGTAACTTATCCACAGCGTCGAACCAAGAGTTGCTCCAAACTTGTGAACCATATGACTGTATGGATCTACATACACAGAAAAAAATTATTGCCAATAAAATTTCAATTAAACTTTTGTTTGATTTCAAACTCACTTTCAATTAAAAGTTTAATCATATCTATTAAATGTTTAATTGAAAATGAATTTTGTGCACACAAAATTGCCTGTTTTTGTAGCCACTAATGACAACACATTAGAAACAAAAACCGCTTAATATATTTTGGGTAAAATTATATTATTTTTTACTGTTTAAAGTTAAAATTGTGTTATATGTTTAAAAAGTGTAAAATTATGCCCTAACTATCTAACTATTATAAAAAAATAAAAGAATTTGAATTAATAAGTAGTAAAAAAAAAATCAATACTACGTTTTAAGAAAAAGCGTTATAACCTTTTTTTTAAGTGAGAGTGCTACACTTGCGCAGAGTTTGTCAAAAAAACAAGATCAAGTGTTTAGTTTTGCTTGGTATTGAAGGTGAGAAGTCGTGACGCGAGTGAAAAAAATTTTATAAAAAATATAAAAGGAAGCGTCATAAATTTAAAAAGACTTTTTTCATAATTTTTTTAACAAATTATAGTGAACAATTTTGTATTTTATTTAAAATTGTTCGTGTTAAGAATTTGATTGTGAATTGTTAGTAAAACAATGAGTAAACAGTTTTTTAATGACGCTTCCTTTTTTTTCCAGAACGTTTTGTTTCGCTTTTATTTTTAGAACTTTTTTATTTAAAGAAAAAAAATCTAAAATTTTTAGCAAACAAACGACAAAGGAATAAAATAAATAAAAAAAATATATTTTTAATCATTTTTTTAAGGAGTTGATGACTCCTAAGTATATTTTCCATAGTCGCAATATTGTTTTTTTTCTTCATGGTTTCTAGATTAGGAAAAAATCAAGTGTTTTTATTATTTTTTTCCTAGTTCGCGAAAAAAGAAATAATATTTTTTATAAAATCTATAATAAAAGAAAAAGTTCTAAAAAACGAAGCATACAAATTTATTAAAGAAATCTTTTAAATGGAGACGATGATTCTTTTCCATGATTTTAAAGGGTGCAAATCTTTTTTGATAAACTCATTGAAAAGAAGCATCTTCTTAGTGTGGTTATAGATCTTGTTAAGTTGATAACATTTACAAATTTAATATTTATAGTATCAATAAAAATACGTTTTAATGCATTTTATTAAAATTTTAATTGAATTTTTTTTTACGTTTCAATTAAAACTTTTTTGTTTTTTATTTCGGATTTCAATTAAAATTTTAATTGATTTTTACATCGGGTTTCTATTAAAAATTTTACTTGATTTTTTACATCCAATTTCAATTAATATTTTAATACGGTTTTGGTTAAAATTTCAATTAAAGTTTTAATAGTATCTATTAAAAATTTGTTTGAAATGGAAAACAACATTCAATTAAATTTTTAATATATATAATTAAAATGTTAATTGAAATTGAAATCAATTAAATAGTTACAAATTATTTTAATTGATACTACAATTTCTTTAATTGGGCCGAATTCAATTAAACTTTTAATTGAATCAACAAATATTTTAATTGAAAGTCGATTTTAGTTTTTTCTGTGTACAGCGAGAATAAAAAATAAATAAAATAAACTACTATGTAAAATGAATGTAAAATCATAATACAGTAATTTGATGTGGTTTGTTTTTTTAAATGAACTACATATGTAGGGAAGAGTTAAATTTTTTATTTGCAGCAAAAGTTCCCTGAGTGCATAGATATGCTGAATCCAAATCTGTCAAATTTTTTCTCATTTGCAATTTTTAACATATTGCTGTTTTTATATTTACATAATTTTTTATTATATTTTGGTTAATTTTTCGAAATGAAGCCGGAAAAATCATAAAAATCATTTTATTTTTAAGAATATAAATTTCAACAAACTTGAATAATTTTCATTTTCATTGCACAATAAATGTCGAAAAACATAATTTTTATTTTTGGAAACCAATGCTAATAATGATTTGCTTCATATTATGGAATGGTCAGAATCCAGAATCCAATTTATAAGTTTAAACCATTCTAAAACGCGATGTATGTGGTTTTCACAAAGTATGATAGCTTTAAACATAGTTTTAGGCAGGGAGGCAATACAGTTTGTTTCTTATTATAAAACTTTGGAAGTGTATATTGACAATAATCTGAAGTTTGACTGTCAGGTTAACAGAGTCATAACAAAAATAAATTTCGTAATGAGGCGTCTATATAACACAGGTCTGTATTTACCAGACAATGTTAAATGGAAAGTTGCTACAGCACTTTGTCTTTCTATATTTTTGTATGGCTTAGAAATATATTCGGGTATGTCAGAAGACAATATTTCGAAAATGAAACTATGTTTTAATAGGGTAGTACGTTATGTTTTTGGGCTTCGATATCGGGAATGGAGGCATACGACTCCCTATGTTATTGACTTTCTTGGCTGTGATTTAAAAAATTTTATTGATTTAAGAATAATGGTTCAATTTTATAAAATCATTAAAAATGGAAATCCTCCATATCTTCTTGAAAGATTAAATTTTGGTAACTGCAAGAGAACACATTCAATTAATTTTCCACGATTTTCATCTCTTATTATGAATAAATCATTTGTTTTAAGAGTAACTACAATATGGAACTCAGTAATACCTTATGAGGATCGCAAATTCACTGGATCTCTTTCTAATTTTAAAAAGGTTTTATTAAAAAATTTACAGAAAGCTGCTACATTAACTGCCACTTTCGAGATTTTATTTTAGCTTTATTATTTTAAGTATTTGTGCATGGGGTGTGTTTATACTTTTGTAATTTTTTTTCTTACATATATTATTAAACGAAAATAGTTTGTATTTTTATTATGATTTTATTTATTTTAAGATCAGTAAATGAATATACAAAATGAATTTTATAGTTTTAAGTCAAATTAATTTTTTTGTAACTGCCATACTTATTAATCTAGCTCAGTTAGGCCCCAAGGGCTTGAAATACAAACAAAAAAATAAATAAATAAATAAAATAAAATGATATCAAACTTGTAAAAAAGAAAAAGTAGGGTCTTAGTTTACTTATTTTTAAATAAAACAAAACAAGTATAAGAATAAAATAAAAAAGAGAATAAGAACAAAAAGCGTATATTGTATATCTACCAAAGGTATAGCTAGCACATAACGAACAAGTTTTCAATTTATTTTTGATCAATGGTAATAATCTTTAACTTCGAACTCATATATTAATTCTCATTTAGTGGGATAACTAGGTTATATGAATGTTTGATGTTTTGCATGAGATTGTCACTCTTCTTTAAAAACGTGTTCTGATGATGGGAACCTAGAAAATTCCCGAAATAGATCTATCAACACATTCCTGAAAGTGGTCAATTAAAAAAATTGAAAACAAAAACTCTATAGATTATTTGTTAGGACAATATCCTCATAAAGAAATATAGAGTATGGCCTCGAACTTGAATAATTTTCATTTTCATTAAATAATAATATGTTTTTTTGTATGTAATCAAGTCGGTATTTGTTTGAAAGTTTTGCATGTTTAGTTTTAACCGCTAAAAAAATTTTAATTTTATCTTTAGGAGTAAACTAAATATTCCATTGAACTAATTTTTGTATTATAATTTACAAATCCATTAAAAACATTTTTAAATGAAAACTAAGCTTATTTAATATTTTTAATATTATAAATATTTTCAAATATTTAGAAAATATTAATAGTTTTGCGTAAAAAAATCTTGTATATGTTGTAAATATAAAGACCGCGATATTTTTAGAACTACAAATTAGACAAAAATTGTGTTTGCCAAATTTAAAATAAGTTTCCGTATTAAAAAATATGTATTGCAAAGACGGGTTCTGTAAAAAGTGTAAAATTCTGCAGTTGTTATATTAGCAATTTATTTTTATATGAAGAGAACTTTCCTGTGGTTTTAAAGCATGTGAAAAATTATTTAAAATTTTAATTTTTTTTGTAAATATTTTAAAAACATTTTGAATGGATTTGCAATGTTAATACGGCAATTCTTTTATTGGAATGACTAGTTTATGCACAATGATAAAATTTTCAAAATTTTTGACATGCATAAAATTTATAAGGATAGAACTTAGAAAGGACAATTTTCAACTACCTTGCAATACCAGTGCGATAGCCTGATACAAACGCTGCCATGAATTTACTCAAATTAAAGATCATTTTGTGTAGATTTATATTCCCAACATAACCCCGCTAATAGGTTGATATTACGGAACGTTTTAACTGGTAATAAGTTAAATTCCTTACCCTTGTTTTACTTAGCAACAGTTGGTATTGCTGACTGTCCATTAGTAACACTAAATACGAGGGTGGATCAATAAGTCCGTGATCTTTCGAACTTCCCTCGTAGTTATATGAAATGCAACAACTCCCATCAAGTACCACCTGTTAATAGACTTCTGTCAAATTTTGAGCAATTTCCGTCATTTACTTTGCGTTTAACAGCTGCTCAAATAATACAACCTCGTAGATTTTTAAAAAAATGGAAAAAGTGAATTTCGAGTGCTCATTAAACATTATTTTTTGCGAAAAAAACCGTCAATCAAAACAAGGAAAAGTTTGGTAAATACTATGGGGTCTCTGCACCATCGATTTCAATGGTAAATAGTGGTTCACTGACTTTCGTTGTAGTTGCACAAGTTCAAATGACGCTGAACGTTCTGGACGTCCAATTGAGGTCAATACACCCGAAAATGTCGAAAAAATCCACGATATGGAGTTTGGCCGATCGAAGAGTAAAAGTGCGTGAGATTGTTGATGCCATAGGCATTTCATATGGCAGTGTGGTTTCGATTTTAAATAATCAGTTGGGTTTAAGAAAGCTGTCTGCAAGATGGGTGCCACGTTTGCTCTCAATTGACCATAAACGTAATCGTGTGACAACTTCAAAGGATTATATGTAGTTATTTAACCGCAATTCGAATGAGTTTTTGCGGGGTTTTGTAACTTTGGATGAAACATGGATCCATTACAACACTAATGAGACCAAGCAGCAGTCTAAACCATGGGTTTCTCCGGGTGAACTGGCTCCGAAGAAGGCCAAGGTGAGTTTGTCAGATAATAAGGTGATGGCAACAGTGTTTTGGAATGCCCCGCGGGATAATTCACATCGATTACCTTGAAAAGGGAAAACAATAAACGGCGAATATTATGCCAACTAAAATAGGACAAGGTTGCCTATTTTAAGGACCTCGAAAAATCAATTTTTTGAAAGGGATATAAAAATTGGAGAAACGTTGGACGTAACGAGATTAAGTTGAAAAATATTTTTTTCAAAAAAAAACTGTGCTTCATTCAAAAAGTCACGGACTTATTGATCGGCCCTTGTACACATGTTTAAATGTTATATTGTGGTATACTTAATTCGTTTTATACATAAAATTTTATATAGTTAAATTGTTACTACAATTTGACAATTTTTTTTTGTTGCCGAGGTAAGGGGTTACCTCGATGGACATGTCCGTGTTAAAATAATATAGTTTGTAATAGAAAAGTGACATGTTACCTACTTGTTACAAAAAGTTTATTTTACCAGCCAAAACTTATAAAAAATTTCAAAACTTTCAGTTTCAAACTTTTAAATCTTAAATTAATACCCAATATAAAAAAAACTTACAAAAAAGTCAATTTATTATACTTGTACTGGAAGTAGTATGTGTTTTGTAAGTTGTTGCCAGAAAGGACATGCCCTTGTTAAAATAAGGAGTGCGTGAGAAATAAATATAACTTCCCAGTCAGAAACTGCCAGTGGTACAAAAAAATCAAGCACTGGTATACCACTGGCTAACCAAGGAATCGTAAACAACCTACTGCCAGAATACTTGTTAAGGACGCTTTACCAGCGTTTCCAAAAAGCGTTTTGCCAGTATTTGATTTGCAATAATTTCAGAGGTGTACAGAAAAAAAAATCATTCGGAAATAATTGGCTGAGACCACTATGTCAACGTTAGCAAAAATTGTGTGCCCAGTGCTATCCAGTCATAAATTACCAACGGCTCAAAAGTCTTACCACTATTAAAGCATTTATTTTATAAAAATTATGATGATTTGGTTTAAAAAAGTTTTGTAGTCGGAAATTTCCGAGTTCGAATCCAGTTTCAGGCATACATTGTTTTTGTAATTTTTTTTTTATAGTTTTTAATAATGTTTTCATATAAAATAGATTTTTTTTGTTTCTGGAAAAGCTCTGTTAAACCCAACTTTTTTTTTGTTTTCCCTACTTTGGCAAGTTGTTTCCATACAACCTTATAACAATGCTAACATATTTGAGCAGCCAACTGTTAACCTGCAGTTATCATTTATTTACGTTTTAAGCTGTCAAATATTATATGTCTCGTCAGCTCAGTGGTTGAAGCTATATGCTGTCAATCTGACGTCCATGGTTCGAGTACCATCGTGACAAAAAAACTTATACATGGACTTTTTTTTAAGTTTTTTTTTGAAAACAATTTTTTAATCCACCTATGTCATGGTTTACTAACATTTTGCCAACGTTGGAAATTTGAGTTTTCTAATAGGGTGTTCCAAGTTGACCCCAGTGTAAAAATTTTATCATAATATCTGCGCACATCTAAAAAAAATTATCTTGCAAACATTGAACTAAGAAAGTTTCGATTTCCAAAATTTATCGTAATATAATGATTTTTTTTTCCGTAAACTAAAAAGTTAAAATATAAAAAACCAAAACTATAAAATACATTTGTACAGTTTTAGTTTTTTTATCATTGCGTTCCGCCCTGTAAAAAATCGACGTATATGCATACACATGCTTCCATACATGATTCATATGTGTTCATAAACTATTCTTATATGTTCATATGAGGAATCATAAATGTTCATCTGTGTGAATTAACGAAAATTTGCGTTATATTCATTTCCATACATAGCCATTGTGTACATTAGGGTGGGGCGATTAGTATGGAAGGAAAAAAATCTTAATGGGGCGCTTCGCGTTTCTGATTCTTGGGATTGTGCTGAGCAAAAAAGTCCACTAGACCATACGTCTACGGGACTAATCGAGCTTCTACATTTTGACTTTACGGCAAAAAACCCTTATTTTGAAATTAAAAATTAGCCCCTTAAACCCGACCCGCAAATATGATTGATACATTAATCTGCTAGAGAATCTTCCAAAGAAGAGATTGATACCATAATCTTGGATAAGCTCCTCCTACTTCCTGAGATATGTCCATCCCACACATTGCCATCACCTTATTGGCCCCTATTACGTTTATGGGCAATTGAGGGCAAACGCGGCACCCATCTTGCAGACAACTTTCTTAAACCCAACTGATCATTTAAAATCGAAACCAGACTGCCATATATAATGCCTATGACATCAACAATCTCACGCACTTTTACTCTTCGAATCGGCCAACACCATATCGTGGATTTTTTCGTCATTTTAATGACCTCAATTGGCCGTCCAGAGCGTTCCGCGTCATTTGTACATGTGCGACCACAACGAAAGTCAGTAAATCACTTTTTTATACCACTGAAATCGATGGTGCAGAGTCCCCATAGTATTTATCAAGCTTTTCCTTGGTTTGATTGACGGTTTTTTCGCAAAAAATAATGAGCACTCGAAATTCACTTTTTCCATTTTTAAAAAAATCCAAAAGGTTGTATGTTTTGAACAGCTGTTAAACGCAAAGTAAATGACGGAACTTGCTCAAAGTTTGACAGTAGTCTATTAACAGGTGGTACTTGATGGGAACAGTGTTGCCTTTCATATAACTACTAGGGAAGTTCGAAAAGTCACGGACATATGGATCAGCTCTCGTATATGAGCATGGATGAGTTTAAACATATTCATAAATGAATGCATATATGTTGATTTTTAACCGGGCTGTTAAAAATCACCATATATGGATCCATACATGAACACACATGATTCATACATGCCTACATGCTTTCACGCATGATTCATATGTGTTTAAAATTTATTCATACATGTTCATACGTTGGAAAATATATGTTCATGTGGGTGCATTAATGAAAATTGAGGTCATATTTATATATATGATCACACATGTCCACACATTTTCATACCTGGTCAAATGTGTATATTAACGAAATTTGAGGCAATATTTACATGTATGATCACATATGAATAACTATGATCATATATGTACCACTTATCGCGGTATATAGGCATTTAAGAACTCGAATGTCTTCATATGTAAACATGAATGAGTTCATACACGGTCACAGCTTATCTACAAATATCTGGAAAAACAAAAAAATTATATAGTAAAATTGTTATGCTTTTGAATTTTCTACATAAGATTATTGAAGGAATATCTGCTTTAGCTTTTGATTTTCATTAATTAATGCTTTGATTGTTGTAGCAGTAGGTTCAATAGTTTGTGGTTCGACATCTAAGAAAAATCGGATTACTTGACCTTTGCGCACAAAGCCTCTGATATACGAAAAAAAAAAATTATTTCGAAAAATATATTTTGTATTACATCAACTCTAAATTCAGACGTAATTACAATCAAATGATAACCTGTCTTGTGTAGGATTTGAGTGCAAAAACAAAAAATTTTAGGATTATTATTAAAAAATATCTAGAATAGAGAAAAAGACGTAATTTCTAGTGAAAATCAAATCACAAAAACTCAAAAACCGTTAGTCCGATTTCAAAAGTATTCGTATGTGCCGCACTACATTTTTTTATTAAAGCAATTTAAGAAAATTTTTCACAAATCAAAAAACTTCGGTAACGGATCGGCAAGTTTTAAAGCTATCCGATTTTTCTCAAATTTGCTCCAAATAACTTTTAGACCTGATACTAAAATAATTTGGACAATAGATTAAATTTTTTTTCAAAAAAAGTTTTCTTTATACAAAAAAATACCTCTCTAATGGTAATAGCATAAAAATGTTAGCTATAGTTAAAGAAAAAAATTAAAAAAAACTCTTAATTCTAAGGTTTAAATGCTAAATACAAGTGATGAAAAATATCATTATATGTATTTTAATCCAGCTTTCATTGAACAATATGTTTTGTCTATACCATTAATATATTTTTTATTTTAAAAACAATAGAAACAACATAACCTACCGATACATAATATGCCTTCAAGTGTTGTTAGGTTTTCATTTTTTTGTATGAAATTGCACCTAAAATTCTTTTTGTTCTTATTCTCCAACATTTGTTTGCTACAAAATATTTCCCCAAAAGTTTATTATTGAAAACAAAAATTCCTTTAAAAACATGTCTGTGGTTATTCCAGTAAAAATTGGTGGCAGATCTCTTTGTGAGTAAGTACTTTTGACTTTTTGTTTTACTCAAAATAATATCTGTGATACTGACCATTTCTACCCTAGACCTGGATGTTATTCATTCTTTACCTTTAATATTTTTATGTACATTTTCATCACTTATCAATGTTACGAAAACTTTTGAAATTTTTCTATGGTTTTTATTTAGTATAATATTTCTTCATACACACAGAGAAAAAATTTAGCTGTTTGCCAACACAAATTCGGTTACTACTACTTCGACTCAAATTGGGTTATTACGAATTTCAGTCGGTTGTAACAACTCAACAGTTGTTTTCACAACAAAGTTCGGTTAATTCATTTAAATTTTAGTTTCAACATTCAAAATATTCAGAAATCTAATGTAAATATCGTTGAACTAACTTAATTTATAAGTTGTTACCATTAAAATACACTTTTACTTAATTTCTCTGTGTGTAGTCTTCCAACTGTCTGTTGTAGCAAAGTGTGTTGTGAATGTTAATAATGGGTACTGAGCATTGTTTATAAATCATCAGTGTTGTAGTGTTAGTGTTTTATATGAGCTATGTTTCTTATAACAAATTACTAAAAATGTATCATGTTAATGAAGACCAAAGAAAATTATGGTAATTTTTTTTTTTTTTTGTGGATGAATAAAATTTATGAAAACTATGAAAGTAATATGTAACAAAATTTAAGAAAATAACAATTTAAACAACAGGGCCACAAAATAAGTTTCATTAGGTTAAGTTTTGCATTCTGTGTGTTAAGTGAGTTGATATAAGATTTTATTAATGCATTTTTTGGTTTTCTTACATATAGTTTTGACTGCTAGATTTAACAATATTTATCACTTTAAAAGAATTTTTATAATACTCGATTATTTTAAATGGTTATCTATTGCAATTTAAATGCTGAATGATAAGCGATGTAAAAAAAGAGGACTACCATTTTCATGCTCCACATTGTTGAATAAAATTGTCTTGTTATGGCACATTTTTGATGAGAATTTAATGTAGTGATTTTATTTTGGACCGTTTCTCAATTGCTTAAGAGCAACTAAAAACCTTGGACAATTTGCAGGATGAAATACTCCGATAAACTCTAACGAAATGTTCGGTAATGTGGACTATGCTAAAGTGGACTTCGATAATTTTGTTCCTATTGTTTTATTAAAATGTATGTCAAAACTGTCAACACTCATAAAGTTTGATTTCCGATATCTCTATATAAAAAAGTTGTAAATTCACACGCATGTTTCTGTTTTTATTAAAATTTTGAGTTGAGTCACTTTTGAACTAGGTGTGCGATATGTGGTTCATTTTTTTTTGAATTTAATTAAATTTTTGTCGTCCTTTCTTCAAGTGAAATTTCATTTCGTTTTACCTACAATTGCTGTCGTCTTTACCTACATAACATCCTTAGTGTAACAAGCAAGTTTTAAAGAATTTTTCAAGTTGGATTTTTGCAAACGGTAAGAATTTATTCGCAATTTTAATAAAGAGAATTGATTGACCCTTTATCAATGCAAACAAAATTTCAAACTCATATACTTTTTGAAATATTTACGAAACAACAAAGTAAAAAATGTTCGTGATTTTAGAAGTTGTGTAAAACAAATGCGCTGATGTAAGTGCTTACTATTACATAATACTGAGAAGCAGCAAAAGAAACGAATAAATTTCGTATAAAAATAAACAAACAAAATTTTTGAGCTTACTTTTTTTTCTAACAAGGATGTAGTTTGTAAGCAGCTTAACCTAATCCCTTATAAGGATGCAGGTTGTAATGCAGAAAGTTTCATAGCGTGTATTATAAACGATCTGCACAAATTTTCCCGAGTGATTTCCGATTATGTTTGCCGTTTTCGAGTATGTAATAAAAAACATTTAGTCATTTAACTGTTTCTGATGAGCTAGCACCTGGAGCGGTAAAAAAAAAATGATTTTAACAACAAAAAATTAATGTCTGTAAAATTTTATGTAAAATAAATTATGTATGGCATATTTTTTTAAATTTTTTATCCTTTTCAGAAGCGATTCACATATCTCATAGAACAAAATATAAGAACTTTAATGAGATAAAAAAAATTTTAAATTTGACTACGCATTTAATAATTACGACCATTTGAAAAGTAGGTATGAATTTTTATGAATTTTTCGAAAAACACAAATTTTTAAACAGCGATAAAACGCGAACCACAAAAAAATAATAAAAAAATACACACTATTTTTTGCATTCTTATCGATAAACCAAGTATCATATATATAAAAGTATCATGCAAATCGGAAGCGGTGAATAGAAAAAGTCACATTTTCGTCAATATGATTGCTGGAATGACTCATTAACAATTATGTATTCATGAAGTAGTCCCATAGTTGCCAGGTAATCAAAATAGCCAGATAATTATTAGAAATAAATTATTTGTAGTTAGGATTGTGCACATTTGTAATTATAATAAAGACATAAGTAGTTCCTCAATTTGTCAAAGTTGTTATTTCCATTAATCCATAAAAAGTTTTAGTATTATCTGCAATATTTTAAAAATCACAAATTTCGTTAATTATCATTACTAAACTAAAAATAAGGAACGTTTTTTTTTAGACAAAAGTTACAAATGGCAGTTACATTAAATTAAAGTCGTGCTTGTAAAATCCAATGAATTTTCGCTTTTAATGCTACTTAAAAGAAAAAAAATCATATATAGTTTTTAAGTAAATAAAATTTGTTATATTTACATAAATAAAATTACTCATACGCTAAATTCATCATCTTGCATAGGTATTAGGGTGATAGAGTGGGTTTTTGGCGTGTTGCCGATTTTTCTTAAAAGTTTAATTTTCGAATATCGAATAATCCGGTTTTTTTTGTTGCAGAATAACCAGTTTTTTCTTAAATATTCTTTTTTAGCTTCAATGTTTTAGAAGCCTTAAATTTACTAAATTCATTGTTAAAAATGGAATATTCTGAAAAGTTTTCTTAAAACCAGATTTTTATTAAAGTGCTGCATACAACAGAGCTACTTTTTACTTAAAAACTTCTTAAATAACAACTTTCATAACCACAAAAAATTATTGTTTTTCAGTGTTTTATTATTGTTTTTAGAGTTGTGGAAATCTTAGTATTCTTTCATTTTATATATGGCTATATCAGGCAGGGATTTAGAAAAATGTTTTTTGGGGATTGAAATAAGAGTATTTATGATAAACTTTTTTAATATTCTTTATATTTTTGTGTTGAAAAATTTGATTTTGGGGGAGAAAATGTCCCATTTTCCCTCCCCCTGGTTCCGCGCCTGGTCTATATTAACAAACACAAAGAAAATAATATTAAATTTTTTGTAAATGAAAAGCAATATTTTTATATTTTTTTAATGACATTTTTAAACAATTTTTGATTATTAAATTCTTTTCCTTAAGTCTGTTTTGTTAAACTGTTTTCAATAATGACATGTTCTAAACAAATTGTTTTGAATGCAAAAGGTGTATCTCATAAAAGAATTTTTTAAATTATTTGTTAAAATTAGTATTGTTTTCTGAACAACATCGAAAAAATGGTGATTTAAAATAAATAATAATAATAATATTGGTTTTCCAAATAATCAAGCTCGAGGACTTAATGGTTTTTAAAGTATTTTATTTATTTAAAAATTCCTAAATCAAGCCAATATTTCGAATAACTTCGCTAATCATCTTCTGGGCAGATATTGAATGTTTACACACAAAACACTACAATAAACTTAAGCTATGATTGTTTACTCCTCGTCTGTATTAAAAGTGCTTTTAAATCGTGTATTAACAAATATGATAATAATATTTCAAGTAAAAGACTAAAATTACTCAAATTTATAAAATATACCTTTTTTTGAGTACAATTCTTTTTTTCAAATTCCAAAAACCTAAAAGAATTTTTCTAAAATTTCAACTATTCGGAAAACCGAAAATCGGGTTTTGCAAAATTTAGAATAATCGATCACTCTAGTAGGTACACTATTTTTCTAGCAATTTTTCGACATATTTTTCTTTTTACTTTTTTGGCAAACATTTTTGTAGAACATATACTACAACAAAAAAAACTATATCCCCCATATTTATATAAATTATGCTTTAACAACTTAAATCAATTCCCTCTGTACATTTTCAGTTTTCCTCACATTTTTTTGTTATATTTTTTCCACATTTAACACTTTCAACTTTTAATTTTTAATATGTGCATAAATAAATCTTAACTGTAAATGTAAACGTACGACATAAAGCGAACATGAACTAGAAACTAAAATAACAAACTAAAAGAAGGAGTATAGTATGATGAGCATCACTGGCATGTAGGCGTGTATAGCTCACATATAGTTGGTGTATGCGTGTGTGTATATATATGGGATAACGATGAATATACACGTACATATACATACATACAAAAAAAAACTTGGCAAAAAAAGTAAAAAATGTCAAATGCATAAATTTTTGATACATTTCTTATACAAACAAAAACACACACACACACATTCACATATTCATTTACAAATATAATATCAAACCCCAGAAAACACAGCACAATATAAAATACCCGCAAAGTTTTAAATACATATACGAAGGAACAAAAAATAATGTATGTATGTGTGCAAGACTGCCTCAAGTTCCATATTGTAAATTTCAAAATTAAGGTTGCAATTTTTAAAAATGTTATACTGATATAGTAGATTTTTAAAATAGTACTAAATCTGATTAGTTCATAAATTTGTTTTAAAAGTTTATATATTTTTGCAGTTTTCAAAGTTTAAAATGCCGCTTACTATCAAAACATGAATAGGATTAAAGAAGAATTATCAGCTATTTAGAATGTTATATTGATTCCGAATAAAAAACTAAATTTTAAATGATTGACAGTTAAATTTGAGGTAGTTTAATGTATATAATCATAAGTGTA
Organism: Delia radicum; assembly: GCA_021234595.1. Taxonomy (NCBI): domain Eukaryota; kingdom Metazoa; phylum Arthropoda; class Insecta; order Diptera; family Anthomyiidae; genus Delia; species Delia radicum. The sequence continues at coordinate 88,424,942 of CM037851.1, read as the reverse complement.
CATATTTTTTCTTTCAACTGACATAGACTTGGTGTCGAGTAAACTAGTAGCCTATATTTCACATACTCATACATATATTTATATTAATATGCATTTGTAAGTGTGTGTATATTTTGTATTTTTCTCACTACTACATTCATGCAAAATGAACAACTTTAATATTTCCTGTCCTTTATAGTATGATGCAGTGTAATATTTTAAATGCTGCATTTTTTTTATGCAATATTTCAAGGTTCAAATATAAATTCTTCGTAAAGAAAACATGTTTAAAAATTTATTATCATTATTATTTGTTTAAAATTTGCGAAATTTTTTCCATACATACTATATTTACTTAAAGTGGAATTTTTTAATTAAAAAAATTATAACTTAATATTTACTGTTTTTAGTTATTTTATATGGAAAATGTTTGAATTGAAATTAGTTTCTTTTCAAAACAACTAAAACTAGGAATCCAACAATGCTATACAAATAGCGATGAAATTTCAATAAATTTTTTGAAATTTCAAATTGATTAGTTGTTGCCAAGAAATTAAAATGATAAAATTGAAAATTAATGCTCCGATCAATCAGAAACAAAGTATCACTTTACCTTTTCAAACTATAAATTAATACAGCCATTTTGCATCGAATGTTACAATCATTTAAAAACCCGTAGAAATAGTAGATTTTCAGCTACGACAAAAGCAAATACTAACTAAATTTGCGTCTGCAGAATTTCAATGATATTGAGAATTACAATTAGCTAAATCAACCGAATTTTTAAGCTGAATCGGCAAAACATTTTTGCTAAAAATTATTTTCCTGATCTGACCAAATGCAGGTTCACATATATATATATATATATTTTTATTTATTTTTTTTTATTAATTAATCATTATATAATTACAAATTATATACTATTACCATAACCGCTCACTAGCTAATATGGCCTTCGGTGCGTTGTAGCGAAAACAGACCAGTGCCTCTGGTGGGAATCGAACCCACGACCCCCGCACTGATAGGCCAGCACGCTACCAACTAGCCTACCGGGGCGCACTCATATTTATATATATTATCAGGAGTATGCACCCACAAAACAGTCTCAGTTGTGGCCACCGAATTTGTTACCAATCGAATTCTGGCGGTTACGATAACAAAAGTAATTTTAAATTACATTTTTAGTCGTGATAGCTAATATTCAGTTGCCTAACCCAATATTACATTACAAATAAATATTATTACATTCCACAAAATTTTAGTGAAATTAAAAAACTTTTTTGAGTTTTCTGTTATAGAACCGCGGCCCTCAGATTAATAGTTCACTGTCCTACTAATTGAACCGCAATCACTTTTTATTTTTAACTGCCTTATTTGCTATTTAAACATTATACTATATTTTAATTAAAAAAAAACCTTTTTGTGTTTGTCTTTTTCGAGATTTGAACTCGGCAGTTCGGAGTGCAAGGCAAACGCTCTACCCACTACACCAAAAACACTTATAAATGTTGAGTGTTAAATTAAATATTTTGTTAGGAAAACAAGCATTATCTCAAATTCGTTTACCATTACCAATCAGTAGTTGCTTCTATAAACAGTACAATACACAATTCGATTGGTACTACTGAACCTCTAATTTAGTGGCATATGTTATTGCGAATACCGTATTTTCAGTAACCATTTTTGATTATCGTCAATTTTTGATAAAATTGCTAGATGGTACCAATTCTCTTCTATTTGCACAAAATAAATGGTTGCTACTACCGCACACAATTACTAACCGAATTTTATTTGAAATGTTGATTGAAAATACCAATAATTGTATAAATGGATTGTTTTTTGTTGCTTTTCCCTCTTTGCAATTTGCAATACAGAATTCTTGCTTTATTAATCGATTATTGTTAGTTGAAAATAAATAAAGTTCTAACAAATAAATTTCAATGGTTTCGATCAAATTCCAACCAATCGTTTTTCTGGGTATAGGTACACTTAGAGTGCTACGCTCAAAAAAATAAGTTAGTAGAAAAGTTAGTAAAACGTCTTGTAAATCAGGTATACAAATTTTTTGCTAAAATCATGTTTTCACCTAAAATTTTTGTTATACTTATTCAGCACTTAACTGTTTTATACTAATTCTTTACTAATATTATACTAATGTTTTACTAATTAATTTTTCTAAAAAAAATTGTGCTGATAAGCACATTAATAGTGTGGACGACAACCAGATTGAAAGATATGCGCAGAATGAAGCAGATGTCACGACATGTCAAAATGTAGTAGAGAAGAGGAAAATGATACTAAAAAGTACAACTCTAATAAGACATATAAAAAAATCAACCATGGAAGATTTTTGTATCTGTTTTTCATACATAAAACAAAATTGAGGATTAAAACAACTTGAATTTTGCGTTGTCACCGGCTTGTGAAAATAATTGTCTATTAATTAAATAAAAGACATAATAAAATATTTAAATTTAATATGTCTTTCTAAACTAAATGTTTATAGATTAATAATCTAGTGTGGTCAAATTGCAAACAAACAAACATATACAGACATGTAGACAGAGTAAAGCGAAAGACGAAGACACACATCTTAGGTAGATGTTTATGGTTCATTTTTCTTATTGCAAAAAAAGGGTTGTTTTTTTCGTTTCGTTTGTTTTTGTTTATTTTTTCGTTTCGTTTATATAATTATCTTCGGCAATTGCGTCCTTTAAAAGATATCATCATTTAGACAACCATTGATGTAAGTAGTTGAAAGAAAATTTTTTTTATATATTTTCAGATATTAAATTAATTCATGTCGTCAATGTGGGAAAATGAAAGTTTTTATATTTCGTAATTATTGTAAATTATTTTGAAAATAATCACAAAAATATGTTTTATGATTTTCAGCAAATAAATTAACTAAATTACAATTTTTCTACAAATTTTTTGCGTTTTTTTTCAGTCTACTAAAATTCAGAAAAAAATTTATTAATTTTTAGCAAGGCTTTTTTATTGCTAATCCACAATCTGTTAGAAAAACTTTTGCTGAATCTACCAAGATTTTGCTGACATTAGCAATTGTTTTGCAAGCACCCTCCTGACTAAAATTTTGCTGACTCAGCAAAATTTTTTGCAGACTTTACAAACTTTTTTTTTTAAAGGATGTATGTATGTAAAGACCACTGTAAATGTAGTTAAAAACAAGTGAAATTTCAGTTGAAAAAAGACGACTTACAATTCAGTAAATTAACTTTGCCCTAGCCATTACAATACAAATTCAATTTACACTAGTTAAAAAATTGTAAAAAATTTTAAGTGCAGTACATGAGACAATTTTTTATAATGTATTCAGGTCTCTAAAAACTGCCTAAAAACAATTGTTAGTAGTATTATTTAATTAATATTTTTTTAATTGGTTCAGAAGTTAAGGACCAAGGGATCGACATTACACGGAAAATCTGTTTTTCGACAAAAATTAAAAACAGAAATTTTTATTGACAGAAAATATTATATGTATATAAGGTTTTAATTATTAAAACAAAAATTTTTCAAACAAATTATAATAATTGTTCCCTGAAGAAGTCACGAAATATTGGAAATAAATAATTATAATTTATTAATAAATTATCTTAAGCTCGTTTAAAATAAGCAGAATTACAAATAAAAATATTCAATAAATATTCTTGATATTTATCTTGCAATGAAAAATGTGAAATAATGTTTTCTTAATATATTACTTCAATAAAGAAAGTAAGTAATTTCCTAGGAAATTCTATGAATAAACGACAGGGTTGGAATTTTGTCCTGAAACAGTATACAGAAATTTAAAAAAAACTTGTTCCTATCTGTATACATGTAATATTTATAAAATCTTTCATTAAAAGTTTATTTCTAGAAAATAACACAGATATAGACTTGCTATAAATATGTCTCTTCTTATGACAGACCCATATCAGATACTAATATTTGCATTAACTAAACAAGAAAATACTTTACAACAAGTTTTCAAAAGTATTTTAACTAAAAATTTGTTAATATAAATATTTTTATATGGCACATTTAAAGAAATATAATAATAATATATAGGAGGAGAAAGTAAAGAAAACAACCTTTATAATGTTAAAAAATATTTGTGAACAAAAGAATGAATATTTGATTAATACACGCGAAATAACTGTTCAAGCAGAACCTAGCAAAAAATTAATATTACACACAGAAAACAAAAAAAATTTCAGCCAAATTAAAAATTTTATTTTGGTTACTGCAACCAATAAATTCGGTTAGTGCAATCATATTCAAAAAAGATTTCCATATATTTTAAGTGCTGCAGCTAAAATTTTGTTCTACTAACTGAATTTTATAATGAAACCCAAAATTTAGTTGTAGTAACTGATTTTAATATTTTAAACGAATTGTTAAAACAATCGAAATTCAATTCAAGGAATGAAAATGTTTCAACTGATTTTTTTTTAAATACGAATATCGCAACCGAATATTTTATTTTTAACAAATGTCGTTAATATATTTACACGCAGTAAAAATATACGTCAATTCAAAAGTTAAATTTCTGGCTGGGATTTTACAAAATTGCTACATGACTGACAAATATTTAAGAATAACATTGTATGTTGGTATGACATCAAAACATATAAAGTTATTATATAGTAAAAACAAAACAAGAACCAGAAAACATAATTCTTTGGAACTTCTAATCCAACAGCGGAAAACTTTTTAACACATGCCAACAACAAAAAAAAGAAAACATTAGGGATATCCTTTTTTGTGGTCATATTGAGTGAACATAAGTGTATAAATTTAACACTAAAATTATGTGAACATTTCTTTTTTTTGTGGTTAAAAGCATGGTTGGCAAACACTACATTTTCATTATAAGGCTTGTTGCATACAATGCACACATCAAGGCCGATATGAAGATCATAAAACCACAATTCCAATAGTGCCATGCGTCTTCAGATATCGCAGTGTTTATTTCAAAATTCTACCCATTCAGTTTTATTTAATCAGAAAAACAGCGTTATAAATCGTCGTATCCGTATTTTAGCGTGGTTTTGACTTAAGCTCAAGATATTACTAAAGAAAACAGGCAAAATAGCAAAATCAAACCGATCATATAAGAAAAAAACATGTCTTTAATGGAATCGCCAGTTTAAACAATTTCATTTCGGTCTTAATGTTATTGAACAACACTGGTTAAAAGATATGTATGTGCTACACTAGTAGAAAAGTGATTGTAAAATTGTTTGCTAAAAATACTTAAATTACTGCACAATAAGTGCATGAAAAATCATAATATTAGTATGATACACACAGAGAAAAACTTAGCTATTTGCCAACTGAAATTCAGTTACTAAGTCTCAAATTCGGTTATTACGAATTTCAGTTGGTTGATACAAATGAACATTAGTTTTCACAACAAAGTTCATTTAATTCAACTGAATTTCAGTTGCAACGCCTAAAATATTCGGAAATCTAATGTTAATATTGTTAATAGTGAATTTATTACACTAAAAAAAAAAAGTTAGTAAAGTCAGCAAAATATTTTGCTGAGTCAGCAAAATTTTAGTCAGGAGGGTGATTGCAAAAAAATTGCTAATGACAGCAAAATCTTTTTCTGCAAATCAGCGAGCTGATTTTTAGCAAGAAAATTAGTAGATTCATCAAAAGTTTTGCTAACACTTAGTGGATCAGAAATTAAAAAACCGTTGCTAAAAATTAATAAATTTTTTCCTGAATATTAGTAGACTGAAAAAAACTCAAAACAATTGTAGAAACATATTACCTTAGTTAATTTATTTGCTGCAAATCATAAAACATATTTTTGTGATTCTTTTAAAAATAATTTACAATACGTTACAAAATATAAAAATGTTCATATTCCCACATTGACGACATGAATTAATATAATATCTAAAAAAAATAGAAATAATTATATATAACACAAACAAAATTTTCTTTCAGCTACTCACATCAATGGTTTGCTAAATGATGATATCTTTTAAAGGAACGCAAATACCGCAGATAATTATAGAAACGAAACGAAAAAATAACAAAATATAACATATACAAAACTTTTTTTTGCCATAAGAGAAAGGAAACATAAAAATCTACCTAAGATATGTGTATTTGCCTTTCGCTTTAGTTGGTCTACCAGTCTGTATATTTGTTTGCAATTTTACCACATTGGATTATAATCTCTATAAACATTTAGTTTACAAATACTCATATAATCTTTATTAAATTTAAATATTTTATTTTGTCTTTAATTTAATTAATATACAATTACTTTCACAAGCCTTAGACAACATTAAATTTAAGATTTTTTAATCCAAAATTTTGTTTGTTGTATAGAAAAGAGATACAAAAATCTTCCATGTTTGATTTTTTTATATGTCTTACAAAAGTTGTCCTTTTTAGTATTATTTTCCTCATCACTACTACATCCTGACATGCCGCGACATTTAATTCATGCTGCGTACATCTTTCAATCTGGTTGTCGTCCTATTGTGAATATCATCACAATTGTTTTTAGCAAATTTTATTAGTAAAACATTAGTCAAATATTAGTAAAACAGTAGTTCAAAAAAGTTAAGTGCTGAATAAGTATAACTAAAATTTTAGCTGAAAACATAATTTTAGCAAAAAAAATTGCTGAAAAAATAGTATACCTGTTTTACAAGACGTTTTACAAACTTTTCTACTAACTTATTTTTTTGAGTGTAGATGTTACCATTAAAATTCACTTTTCAATTCGGTTGCCACTTTATATCTCTGTGTGTAAGAATAGCGAAAATAATTCTGATAAATGTACAAAGTTTTAATTTTATACACACAGAGAAATGAAGTGCCAACCGAATTGAAAAGTGTATTTTAATAGTAACAACTTATAAATTCAGTTAGTACAACGTTATTTAGATTGAATTTCGGAATATTTATGTGTATCAACAAAAATTCAGTTGAATTAACCGAACTTTATTGGGAAAACTAATGTTCAGTTGAACCAATAGACTGAAATTCGTAATAACCGAATTTGAGTCAAAGTAACCGAATTTCAGTTGGCAAAGAGATAAATTTTTCTCTGTGTGTAAGAACTAGTTTTTAGTTAATTTAAAATCACAATTTAAGCTGCTGAAATCAGCAAAAAAAAAAAAACATGAAATTTTTGAAGAAGCAAAAAGTAGAGTTTTCAAAGTGTTTTTTTCTAATTTTTTATGCGAATAAAAATATGCGCTCCTTAAGTCAGCAGTCTTCAATTTTTTAGCCTATATTTCTGTTGCTTTTAGCAGAATATTCCGTTATTTGTATTCAACTAAATCTAAAGCTAAATCTAAATCTAAATCAAGCATATATATTTTTTTTAATGGCAAAAAAAGGAAGACGACTTTAAAAAAATATTTGTATTTGATAACACATTTTTTTTTTACAATAAATTAATGTACACTCAAAAAAATAATTTAGTACAAAAGTTAGTAAAACGTCTTGTAAATCAGGTATACTATTTTTTAGCACATTTTTTTGGTAAAGTCGTGTTTTCAGCTAAAATTTTTGTTATACTTATTCAGCACTTAACTGTTTTATACTAATGCTTTACTAATATACTAATGTTTTACTAATTAATTTTGCTAAAAAAAATGGTGCTGATAAGCACATTAATAGTGTGGCCGACAACCAGATTGAAAGATATACGCAGAATGAAGCAGATGTCGCGGCATGTCAAGATGTAGTAGAGAAGAGGAAAATGATACTAAAAAGTACAACTCTAATAAGACATATAAAAAAATTAACCATGGAAGACTTTTGTATCTGTTTTTCATACCTAAAACAAAATTGAGGATTAAAACAACTTAAATTTTGCGTTGTCACCGGCTTGTGAAAATAATTGTCTATTAATAAAATAAAAGACAAAAGAAAATATTTAAATTTAATATGTATTTCTATAATAAATGTTAATAGATTAATAATATAGTGTGGTCAAATTGCAAACAAACATATAGAGACATGTAGACAGAGGAAAGCGAAAGACAAAGACACACATCTTAGTATGGTTCCTTTTTCTTATTGCAAAAAAAAGGGTTGTTTTTTTCGTTTCGTTTGTTTTTGTTTATTTTTTCGTTTCGTTTCTATAAATATCTTCGGCAGTTGCGTCCTTTAAAAGAAAGCATCATTTAGACTACCATTGATGTAAGTAGTTGAAAGAAAATTTTTGTTATGTTATACAAGGTGGCGCAAAAGTAATCCTCCTATCAGAAAATGCTATAAATTTTGCGATTGGCCCCTAATGTCAGTTCTGTTTTGACATTTGTGTAGTAAACACATGCGAAATACACGTTAATAAACAATGTTACGCTACACTGCTCCAGAACGCGGAATATTGGTGACTATTTATTTGACCAATAATCGGTCGGTGACTTTGGCACAACGTGAATTTCTTCGCAGATTTCCTGGCCGTCCAACGCCTACTGGTGAAACACTGCGACGTTTAGCCGCTCACCTCGAAGAGACTGGCACAACACGAGATGCTGCCAGGCGTGGCAGACCCCGGAGTAGCCGTTCTGCAGAGAATATTGCTGCTGTAGCCGAGGATGTCATGGAAGCGCCGTCGACATCGACCAGACGACGTGCCACGCAAATGGGTATCAGTCGACGGTCTTTACAGCGAATTTTGGTACAAGATTTGAAGATGTTTCCGTACAAAGTCCAGACGGTGCATCAGCTGTTAGCTGCGGACCGCCAATCGCGTGTAACATACGCTCAAGCCATCCTTAATCACCGACAAGAGGAAGATGGTTTTTCATCAAAAATAATCATGAGTGATGAGGCCCATTTCCATCTTAGCGGGTACGTAAATAAGCAAAATTTACGCTTCTGGGGCACTGAAAATCCACGTGTAACCCACGAAGAGCCATTACAACCGCTCAAAGTCACTGTATGATGTGCTGTTTTCGCTGGAGGAGTCATCGGACCTTTTTTCTTCGAAGACGTCGAGGGCCAAACGGTTACTGTGAATGGTGAGCGCTACAGAGCAATGATCAACGAGTTCTTTTTGCCGCAACTTGATGAATTGGGATTGGAAAACATGTGGTTCCAACAGGACGGTGCAACGGCACACGCTGCACGTGCCACAACCGATATGCTGAAGGATGCATTTCCCGGGCGCCTAATCTCCCGTTTTGGCGATTTGCACTGGCCAGCAAGATCGCCTGATTTGACCGCTCCAGACTTCTTTTTGTGGGGCTTTTTGAAGTCGCGGGTTTATGTCAACAAGCCTCAGACTCTTGCAGCTCTTAAAGACAATATCCGTCAAGAATGTGAGGACCTATTGCCGGAAGTTCTGGCCAAAGTAATGGAAAGTGATATAAAAAGGGCTCAAATGACAATCAACTGTGGCGGCGGCCATTTACATGACATCATATTCTCGACTTGATGTAAAGAAAATTAAAATTCCAAATAAAAATAATCCACAAGAAGAATCAAAGTTTTTCATTTTTTTTTTTAAATTACAGCCAAAAAACATCGGAAGGTTATTTTTGCGCCACCTTGTATATATTTATTTCTATATAATTTCAGATATTAAATTAATTCGTGTCGTCAATGTGGGAAAATGAAAATTTTTATATTTCGTAATTATTGTAAATTATTTTTAAAAGAATCACAAAAATATGTTTTATGATTTGCAGCAAATATATTAACTAAATTACAATTTTTTACAATTTTTTTGCGTTTTTTTCAGTCTACTAAAATTCAGTAAAAAATTTATTAATTTTTACCAACGCTTTTTTATTTCTAATCTACTAAGTGTTAGCAAAACTATTGCTGAATGTACTAATTTTGTTGCTAAAAATCAGCTCGCTGATTTTCAGCAAAAGATTTTGCTGGCATTAGCAATTTTTTTGCTAGCACCCTCCTGACTAAAATGTTGCTGACTCAGCAAAATTTTTTGCTGACTCAGCAAAATTTTTGCTGACCTTACAAACTTTTTTTTGAGCGTAGAGCTTGGTTTTTTAAAAAAATAAAATTTACTTTAAGTTTATGTTAGCAAAAGCTATGTTAGCAAAAGCCATTCAACTCGAATATAACGTAAAGAGACTAACTAAAGTAAATTTTGTTTGTTTAACACTAGCCTACAAGGGCGCTAGGAGTTTATTAATGTTTCAGAATTGTGTCTACCCTAATTTATGTACATTTAAACGAAAAACATACATAGTTTAAGCAGAGCAGTAATTTTATATTTGGCTGTTAAAAAAAACACAGAAAACAAAACACTGTATGTTCCAAAAACTTTTTTATACACTTAAACAACACATACTGTAACATAACATATTAACCCAGAAAATGAGAAAAGTCAATGCTAAAAGTACGCTCTACAACTTACATGCAACCTTTTATACATTACATACATAGGTATATGTATAAAACGAAATTTTTTTTTTTTTGCTGGTTGTTATAAAGAACTAAAAGTTATTATTTTTACTATAAGCTACACTCTGTATGATGTCACTGAATCTATGAGGTGTCACTGCAATTAAATTAAAGTAGTTTTTTTTATAAAATTTTATGAAAAATTACATTTTATTGATTAATAATAGCATACGCCTAACGAAATAGTTTTATAGAAATTATTAAGGTTTTTCATAAAATCTAACAAAATTTTTCTGGTGTACTGGAAAATTTCATTAAAACTTGTCCAAGAAAATTATCTCTGTGTATCCTGTTAAAAATGGTTTTAATAAAAACTTTTATAATTTTATGTAATTATATCTGATTGTATGTGATGAATGTGACATCACATAAAATTGTATATTATCATATAAAATTTCGTCAACATTAATAAAATTATACAACTACCCCGAAGGGTACACGCCGATTTCAATTAATCTTATATATGCTATAATGGTTTAAGGGTTAATGGGGCTGAAAAGTGGTGTGAAATATGGCTTTTTTTTTTGATGGTTATGGAATTTCTTTCAAAGAAACTAAGCCAAATGTGGTATCACTAGAAAAGTATTTCAGAAAACCAATCCCCATTGCCCTTTTTTTTAAAACATTTTTCTAAACATTTTGATTATTGTTGTTGTCCCAAAAAAATTTTTGTTGTTCCAACTTTATATATGGATGTATACCGGCACGACCTCTAAATTCACATATATTAATCCCTATTAAATTTAACTCGACACTTATTTTAGCTTTTTTTCGATATTCGGTATATTTTGGATTTTATCGCGGATTTTCCGAAAGGCAATTTTTGGTCCTTTTTTAAGATATGTACACTAGGGGTACAACCAAAATAAGGCCCTATCACCACGCTGTAGCCGATGTTGTGCTGAAACCGAAAAATGTTTCCTCAGGTCATATCGGAACAAAACGTTCCGCGTCTAAGCCAATTTCTGAAAGTCCTTTTAGATTTTTTTTTTTTGTTTTTTCAAAATTTTTTATTTTTTCAAAATTTTTTATTTTATATTTATTTAACTATTTACATTTCTTAATGTAATTATATGATTATAATCAAAATCACAATCTAAAAACTATATTTGTTAAGTGAAATTGACTTAAGATTAAGATTTCGTGTTGATTTGCATGGGGGGAAAATATCTTGTACGACTTTGATGGCGCGTTCCGCACAAATGTTGCTGCCTTGTGTTTTTGGAATTCTTGATTCATCTTTCACCCAATGTCTTAGAAAGCATTTCTGAGCATTAGTAAAGCCCGATAATGACAATGATAATAATGATAATGAATGATTTTTGCTATTGTTAAAAAGTTTTCGCACCATGTTTAATAAAGTTTGAATTTAATAGGTCTCAAAAATAAATAAAAGTTAGTTAAAAAAAAAATTTACATATTTTATACTTTTAGCAATAAATTATAATATTTCGCAAAATTAGCATAAGACAGCGTAGGTAAGTCGCAATATTTTATCACGATTAATTAAATTTATACAGAATATTATTCAATATTTAATGGAAAAACTTATAATTTATTTATCATTTAATGAAATTATACATCCTTACACACTCGCTAACGCAGAAAAATTAAAGCAAAAACAAAAAAAAAAAAACAAAATATAATATAATTTTTTGGTATTATTTTGAAATAATTTTAAGCATTAAATTTATCTGACGATATAGAAGATTTTTATTTGTTTATACCAAATATTATTTTTGTTCGCAAAAGTTGTGATGCAGTATTTCAAAAGCCTTGGATGGAATAAATACACTTAAAAAAACATTTTTGTTAGAGGCCCTGTACTCCACAGGGAGCTCAGGGAGAAGAAAGAAGGCGTTATCATAAAAAAAAAAAATCCCTGGACGATTCAAACCATAAGCTTAAATTGCGTCCATTTGTTTGATAAACCTGTTGTTGCAGGAATTTTTCTGGCGTGTATAAAAGCCTGATGTATTAGAAACTGACCGTTTCATAATTCGATGGTTTTAGTTAAAACTTGAGAAATTTTGTGTGCAATGTGTTTTGTAAGTTTTACAATTTGAATGCCATAGTTGAATTCAGTCTTTTAGTGACTCTGAATTCTAATTATAAAAGCTTTAAATAAGTCATAAAGCTGTATTTCAGGTGTTTTTTAATTTTAGAGCAAATTTTAATTCTTACGTTTTATGGAAATAGTTAAATGTTAAACATGATTCATTGATCATGTTGAAATCTTCGCCATTTCGAAGTGTCGTTGACTATAACCATTTAATTATGTTAGCCAATTTCCATGCTTGTCCAAATGTTTATTTACAATAAATTAAAATTTTATAAAATTTTAAAATAAATTTTTGAAAGTTGCAATAACACTTTTCTACTACATTTACAACATATTGTTTTTTAACTTCATGTAATTTCTTTTTCTCGAATACAGTTTTTTTTTAAAGTTTTTCTTTTACTATTTTTACTATATATAAAGTAATCAAACATAATATGATAACTATGATTATGAAGCAAATATTGATTGCTAGAAACATATTACGAACATTATCAATGTATTGTGAAATTGTATTCTTAAAAATATTTTTATGCGTACTTTGTGCTGTAATCTTGACAAGCTAAGATATGTGCTGAAAAACAAAAAGTATAGTTTTGCATTTTAGATACTAAAATAAAACATGTATGTAGACATCGCATAGCGACAAAATAATGATTTATGTGAATCCTTCATAACACAAATCTTATTCGTCAGCACAAAGACAATTTTGTTACCTATAATTTTTATTTAAACTAAGTTTATTTAAATGTGTAGATTATTAAATAAGTATACATTCACAGCTTCAACAGAATGCTGGGAGAATTCTATAGGGTATCGCATTATGATAATTCAAAAACATTTCCAAGACCATAAAACGGAAATATAATTATCATATAATGTTAAAGAAAAAGATAAGAGTAATTAAATATTTTAAAATGGAAATATGAAAATATAAACATATACTAAATGAGAATTATAAGCTAAGTTTTACACATAAATTTTTTTTTTTATATTTATATTAAATTGTATGTAAATTTGACGAAAAATGTATAATGAATTGTATGTAAATTTGACGAAAAATTTATAATATTTTTAAAATTTTTCTTGAAAATAAATAGTTTAACCAATTATTTTTATCAAGTTTCACAGGACACTTAAAACTTTTTTGAATTGAAATTTTATTGGCAATTTTCTTTATTCCCATCCTGTTTTTTTTTTTTTTTATCAGCCGGTATGTTACCTAACATTAATGCTTTTATTTTTTAATATATTTGATATTTGTCCTTGAAAGAAATTAAGATTCTACAAAAAAGATGATTTGTCTAATTTTTATCTTCGCCTTTATTATGCTGCTACAAATACTACCGAAAACTTATACTACACCCAAAAATGTAAAAGTTATAAAAAGCTGTTATAATATTTGTTGTTTATTTATGTCTAAAAGTTGTTTTCTTTGACATTCTGCGTATTACAAAAAAAAAAAATAATAAATCGTAACAAAAAAGTGCTGTATAAGAAGTTTTAGCTATTTCTTATAAAAATTATTTTTGTCAACTTTAAGCTTCAGTAGTGATATAAAAAAACTTAAGAAAATACAAAAGATAAACAGTATGTACGTAAGGATATCCCGAATTCAGAGGTTTTTGGAATTCAGCTTCGTGTTAGGTCTCAAACGACGCGTAATTAAAAATTAATTACAGGACAAAAAAAAATGTTTTTGCGTTTGAAGTTGGTATTTTGTCCAAAAAAAAAGTTTCGAACATACCAAGTGGGATATCGCGAACGAAAATCACGCCTTCTGGATTTGCTTTGGAAGCGTTTCACAATTACATAATGCCTTCCTAAAGCGCTTCTGGGTAAGCACATTTTTTTTTTGCTGGGGTGTAACGGATTTCCATAAAAAAAAGTAATTACTTATTCCTTTAAACTTGCTGTGGTGTACCAAAATTACTCTACAAAAAATTTAGTAGTTTCCTTTCCTTAATCTACTCCACATTGCGCAACTTTTGACACAAATTTTGCGAAAAAAATTTCGAAACTTTTTTTTTTGTACAAAATACACTAGGATTGACAAATTTAAACGGTGGTAGCGGATGTAAGATGACCTCAATAAAATATGGTTTTTATGTTTCCCGTAATTTGCCCTTAAATACGCGTCGTTTGAGACCTAAAGTGAAAAAAATTTCATAACTCGGGACATTCTAATGTACGTATTATAATCATCATAATCCTTAAATTTAAGTAACATAATTTTGTCTGGTGTTATGCTAACTAAATATAGAAACGCACTGCTTTGAGTATTTTTTTTTCTTTTTCTTTACGCATTACATAAATTTCCCTAGTGTATAAGTTTTTCTGTTAACATATGAACTTTTTTTTAGCATACTAACTAGCATATGAGTGGATGGATTGATAATGCATAGAAAAAGAGAAAAATTTGGGGTCACCGATGGCATTCCGGATGAGGCCAACGGGATAGGCAAATAGACTAGCATTTAACCAACAAATTCTATGGATTTTGAAAACTTATAAGTAGAGTCCGTTCATGGGTTCTCGCCGCCTGCGATGAAATTTGGATATGTTTAAAAGAATAACAAATTAAGAGCTCCATATTTTTTAGCTGCCCAATCTAACATTAAAAAAGTGGGGTCAAAAATTACCTAATTTTCTGGTTTTTCATGTTTATAATAGTTCTTCCAAAGAAACTATATATAGCAGGTCCGAGAATGCTCAACTTTTGAAGGTATTCGAAAAGAAAAACATATACTTTTTGGGGTGATTTGTATTAGGAGGTATAGTGGGTTCAGGTCCGAATTAAACTAGATTATTTTCCATTAAATTTTAGCGGACACTTACATATTTCAAGCTTTTAAATTTTGTTCAATTTTTGACAATAAAAGCAATTTTCATAAAATGTCCTGGATTCAGTCACTCAAAACACAAATTCGAATCATAATTGTAGCAATTAAATACATTTATAAAATTTACCCTGTGGCGATTGTCTCAACTTAATACGCAAAACTTGTCAACACTGAACGTAAAAACCATACGTCAATCTTTTAACATTGTGAAATAGAGACGGAGGAGGTTAGAAAAATAAACACAATTCTAAAAATAGAATATTTGTGTTGTTATTGTTGTCACTTCTGAGTATAATATACAATAATAGAAAAAGCTAATAGGAAAGAAAACTGCAATTTAGCTGCATTAGATTCGAGGAAATACTTGGGTGTGATTGCTGAACGGTCATGACTTGGTATTGTTACGTTTGTAATGTAAGATGAGCGCAGGTTTGATTCTTACAGCTGCAGGTTGTTGAAAAATTTATCATATAGAGATAATCGGACAGTTATAAGACACAAATAATAATACAATTTAAACGGAAAATCACTGATGAGCCTGTCCATAAAAAGGCAGAAACTAGTCTAGTCTGATTTAAAAAATTAATAGTGTTTATAATTTTTTAGAGAAAAACGTTTAATTCTTCTTCTTAACCTCAACATTTCTAAATTAAATTTATTTTCCTTATAAAAATAGCAATCGATAGCTTCAAATTCTGCATTTTAAAAAATCTTTAAAATTAAGTAAAAAAAGGAGTTTTAGCATTTTTATCAAATTCGTGCGTCATTTTTGATTCCAGGCTAAAGTGGGTTAATGATATACGATGAAGTCAGACTTGGTAACTTTTATAAATAATACACTTTTTTGGCAAAATGGGCCATTTTGCAATTAAACTGTGGTGTATTATAGACAAAAATCAACAAATCGCTCTTTAAGGGACATCTTAATGAACATATATAATAATATATGGGCTGATCATAAATAAGTATTTTTTTATTTTTGTATACATTATATAATTTTTTTTTAGCTTTTTTAATTTTCACCAATAGTTTAAAAAACTGTCAAAAATACCCAAACTTCAAAGGGCTATATAAACTAAATTCGAGATAAGTTTTCAAAAACCTTTAGGGTTTTGATGTACTGATGGTCTACTTTTATTTTTATTTGGGTAACACTTCTTGTAGCACAGTGTAATAATTTTTGGGAACAAAAAGTTTTCAGATTTTTTTTTGGCGGATTTTTAATTTTGAATTCACATTTGTTTTACTTTAGGCACGATTTCTCGATGGTTTTTTTTTTTTATATAAATAACTGTGAAATTATGCCACTTCTATTCATATATACTTTGTAAGATTACTTTCCATTTTGTCGGAATAATTTGTTAACTGTACTTTGTCTACATACATTTTAAGATTTTCTTTTTAGCTGCTATTCATTTATGTTTGTTTGAAAAATCCAGTAAGACATAAGGAAAATTCTATATATGAAAACGATTAATCAACACAGTATGAGTTTAATAATAGGCTTAGTCAAATTGACAAACATCTTAGACTGGCTTAAAGTTTTTAATATTATTGCATTTTTTTTTTTTTCCTGTAGAAAATCTAAAAATCTTTTAAGTAACATAGAAAAAAACTTTAGAAAATACTACGTTAGAGTAAAATTGTTACACAAACGTTATCAACAAAGTCAGTATTAAAGTGTACAAGTATTTAAATAGACTTTTGGTAGTATTTGTTTATACACACATGCTGTTTTTTTTTTTTTTTTTGTTTGCATGCATTAAAATATTAAAATTTTTTTTTATATTGTGTGCTTGTTTAACAAATAAGTTCGGTAAACAATTTCTTTAATATAATTGATTTAAAATTCAATTTAACTTGTATGTAGTACAAATATATGCGAGAATTGTGTTTCAGCCAACAAAAAATATTATAATTATTTCCAGCATGTGGTTTTGTTGGAAACCATCAAGAACTGTCAAACCTATATAATCTATAAAAGCAACCATTTAATTTTTCAATACCACAAACGATACTCAACATACCAACTCATAGAATATGTGGGAAAACAACAACTGAAATAACTTATATATTATTACACACACACACACATACTCTCACATAAGTGGTGGTCGGCCGTAGTATACACTTTGTCAGAAACTTTTCATTGTAGTATTTCCAATATTAAATTTCAAAATGTTTAAAATGTACTTAAAAAAAAAACTTGAAATACAAAGTGTATCAATTTTTTTTTATTATATTTATAAACAATTAGGACCGTTTAAACTTTTATGTTAATATATTTTGCCAATTTAAGAAATTTAGCTGGAATTCAAGTGTAAGTTAACTGCAATTCCAATAAAATTTTCAAGTTTCAAGCCTTGATTTATACTTTATTTACACTGTAATTCAATAGCATATTCCAGCAAAATAAATACTTGAATTCAAGTCGAACATATCAGTGTAAATACACTATAATTCAAGCCATAAATCACAGTTCAATTCAAGTTCAAACATTTACTGATAACACTCGAATTCAAGCCTTTTTCAACCCATTAATACACACAGTTATGTTTGCTTTTGGTACAATTCATTTAATTTTACACAGTTTTTTTTTCTACATACTTACATATTCAAAATTTTGGTCTTGTTTAGCCTTGTTTTGATCTTGTGGGCACTGCTACACAGATGGTCCCGGGTTCGATTAACGGTGACGGCAACATCGATTTAGAAAAAATAATATGTGTGAGTTTTCTATCCCTCATATGTATCGCAGCGCCCACCTTCGGTGTTCTCATAGCACTTAATCCCACCGAAGTAAAATAATGAATCAGGACTTTGCATTAAAAAGCATCAATAAGTTCGTCAACTCTCCATCAGGTGGAGAGCAAAAACTGTTCTAAGACTAATCATCTCATGCAATTACTGTGTTGCCATGTTTGAAGGTCTTCATATTTCCCCTCCTTTCATATCTTCACTATATACAACTTAAAGTTCTTTACCCGTATAAAAGCATCCTTTATTAATGTTCAAAATTGTATTATTTACCGAGTTTTTCAAGCCTAAATTCATACACTCAGAATGATATGTTTTAAAATATTGCTGCAAAAACTATACAAAATTATGTCAAAATAATTGCCCGATTAAAAATAATATCAACATATGTGTGTGGAATGTGTTTATAGATCTATTTCGGGAATTTTCTACGTTGCCATCATTAGAACACGTTCTGAGCTCATATATTTGTTCTCATTTAGTGAAAAACCTATTTTATATGAATTCTTGAAAGGATCATTAATAAATTTGAGATACAAACTCTATAGATTATTTTTTAAGACAATATCCTAATAAAGGAACATAGACTATGTCCTCGAACTTGAAAAATTTTTTTTTTTTGTTTTGCGTTATTTTTAGAATTATTCTAATCAGGCTTTCAAGGTCATAAATTTTCTAAACGGTCAGTGATTGCATAGAAAAATTTCATATAGACGCAATCGAACAAATAAAAACATAACAAATATTACATTATTCAAAAATTCAAAAAAAAACACGGTCACTGACGAAGGTTCAATACCAGAAACTGCGCAGTCTGATTCAGAAAAAATTGAAAAATTTTGCAATGTAGTTATGATTTTTAGAAAATACACTCATTCTTTTCTACCACGCCTTTCACAATTAAATAAAATAAAAGTGCATATTAATTATAGTATTAATTGCAATTGCCTGAAAAAGACAGTTAAAATTCAAACTCAAACAGTAAATAAAAGACGTTTTTTATTTAATTTTTCGTATTCCTACGTTTCGTCGGTATTTTTCGACATCCTCAGAATTTGTTTTTATTAAATGCGGCAACCATGTAAATATAAAGAACATAACCACTAAGAAATATCAACAACAATAAACTTAACATTAGAAAAATTTCACTTACAATTAGTCTTCTCGTCAAATTTACATAATTTTCATTTTTTTGGAATTATTTGAACACACAGAGAAATAAAGGGCCAACCTATAGGAAAAGTGTATATAATGGTAAGAACATATAAATTCAGTTAGTACAACGAATATTTGTATAAGTATTCTATATATTAGGGTGTTGCAACTAAAATTCAGTTGTATTAACCGAACTTTATTGTAAAAACTAATGTTAAGTTGTGACAACTTACCACATAGAGAAATTTTTCTCTATGTGTAAAAGTTTTATATGTAAAACTTTTTCGGTTTTGCATAAAGTCACATAAATTTATATAAAAATCATATAGATCTCTTAAAATATTTTGGCCCATTTGTGCTTATATATGATTTTGTATAAGGCCACATAAAATTTATTCTCCCAAGTCTTTAAGTTTTCTTTTACATATCAAAAAATATATGACAGATAAAAAAAATATAAATATGGTGATATAAGTAGATATTTGCATATCAAAAACGTAATAACCCGATTAGAAAAAGAGATTTATATTATTTAATACAACTATATCTCGTTATATATTGCTGTGTATGACACAATGTACAAAAAGATAAAATTTTTGTAAAAGGCGTGGTAGAGAAGAATGAGCGTATTTTCTAAAAATCATAACTACCTTGCAAATTTCCAATTTTTTCTGAATCAGACTGCGCAGTTTCTGGTATTGAGCCTTCGTCAGTGACCCTGTTTTTTTTTTTTTTTTTTATTTGAATAATGTAATATTTGTTATGATTTTTTATTTGTTCGATTGCATCTATATGAAATTTTCTGTGCAATCACTGACCGTGTTATAGATTAACTGATTTATAATGCCACATGCACTCGCACTACACGTTAGACAGAGCGCTTTAGCCCTCTGATCTATCGTCAGGTCGAGTTTTGTTGTGATTAAAACTAGTTTTATTCAATACACGGCGTTTTTTGTTCTTGCATACATAATCTCAGAAGTACAACTCCAACAACACAACAGTTCTCTTTTTGAGAAACTTACCTCACTCTAATGTCTAACTGTTTTCCCATATGTTGTAAGTGATGTCATATCTATGATATATTCCTTGTATATTCGATAGGTGGCGCTTACGTAGTTAGGGAAGAATTGCCAGAGAGCAAAGTTTTGATTTTTGTTTGAGTATTTTTGTTTTTCGGGACAAATTTTATTTTGTCCAATATCTATGTGTATCTTTTTACTTATGTTACTTTATTTAATCAGATCTGCCAAAAGGATTTCATATAAAGTACACATTAATTTATTAAAAAAAAAAGCTGAACAATAAAATTTTCTATTATCTGTAGCATAAACTTGCTTCAAATAAAATTTTTTTAATATCTTAAAGAATTCATATTCTTTTTACAATAATTTAAAATCCCGACGTTTAGGCATGCGAACCCTCTAATAAGACTTACTATTACTGGAAGGTCAACAAAAAAAACTTCATATAATTTATATTTTTAATACGAACCTTCCAAAATTGTTCAATATCTCCCATAGTTGTTTTAAATTTTGAACGATTTAAAACTGATATTTAAGAAATCAAATGAAAAATTTTTCCAATTTTAAGACTATGGGAAACTAAAAATATAATAAAGAAATTTTACCTCGGATAGTATGAATCACTAGATTATTATGGTCCGATTATCTTATATGCTTAATTATGGTCCGATTATCTTGTATGCTTAACAATAAAAATATTGTATGTCATACTAAAAAATTTTGAAGCTTGACATTTTAAAATAGGCTCAGGGTTGGAAAAAATAATAGGGACGACTGCTTTATAAAATCGTTGTTATAAAACGGACTTTTTGTGTAAGAAAACTATTACATTGTGTATATAAATACTTTATTTTGTCGACAATTTGTAGACAATCCTTCACAAGCCGGTGAAAACACAAAGTTTAAGTTGTTTTAATCAACAATTTTGTTTTATGAATGAAAAGAAGATACAAAAATCTTTCATGGCCGATTTTTTATATGTCTTACAAGATTTGTACTATTTAGTAGTATTTTCCTCTTCTCTACTACCTCAAGATGTCGCAACAGCTACTTCATTCTGTTTATATTTTTCAATGTGGTTGTCGTCCACACTATTAATGTGCTTATCTGCACAATTTTTAAAATAAGTAAAGTATTACTAAAATATGTGTAAAAAATTAGTTCAAACCAGTTAAGTGCTGAATAAATATTTTTTAAATTTTGGCTGAAAGCATAGTTTTAGTTAAAAATTTGCTGAAAAATAATATAGCTGATATACAAGATGGTTTACTAACTTTTCTGCTGACTTATTTTTTTGAGTGTACACTTATATTCATAATTTTTCAGATTATATTATATCTGATAATTTATTGGGCCCTATCTAATTGGATAATGCCACAATAGCATTTACTTTACCCGGGAAACCAAAATATCAGATGTAATTTAATATGTTAACATATATAAATATATTCTACAACAAAATATCATCATAATATCATAAAAACTTTTTTAATCGGGTATTTTTACTATTAAATTAAACTGGCGTTAACTTGGTTTATTTTCCTTTTTAATACTAACATAAGTTATACACAAAATAAATAAGGGTCACGTAATTTCTTTAGCTGCACAATCTCATGTTCAGTGGTTACTAAGTGGGGTCAAAAATTACAATATATAGACAAATTATGTTTAAAATAAAGCTCTTTTAAAGACACATTCACTGCTCTTTCTAAAGACTTTCAAGTGGTTCTTGTAATTCAAATAATATATTTTAGGTAATATTAAATCTGGCTATTTACTAAGGAATTAGAGTTGGATTAAGCTAAAAAATAATATACACTACTTCCTATTTAATTTATTCGAGCGGTGTCTGAGCTTTTTGCGATATTCACAGTCGTTCAATTTTATGGAAGTTTTCAAGGACTGTTTTTTCTCCTATATTTTACAAAATTCACAAATGTGGCCACTCTGGGTCTACACAGAAAAAATTATCAACCTAAAATATCTAATTAAAGATTTGATTTGAATTTAATTTGTTTCTAAACAAATATTTAATTGAATCAATAAATATTTTTATTGACTTTTATATATATAAATACATATTTTATTTTAGATGCAATTATCATATTACTTTTTCATACACTGTATGAATAAATAGAAAGTTTTCAGCATAAAATATCAAATACATTTGAAGTTAACAAACAAAACAAGCACACACACAAACAGACTCTGCATTGCAAAAAACACTCATACCAACGTATATATCACACACTTTTTTTGTGAGTATCATATTTTTTTTTTTTTTTTTGTAGAAGTTATTTATAACTTTTTTTTCTTCTTAATTTTAATAAAAGGTTTAAGTGATAGTATCATTGCCGTGATAGGTGCAAAATCAATTATAATATAAATTGATTCAATAAATTTTTTAATTGAAACCCGTTTTTTAGTTTTTTCTGTGTACGATATAGGTAATATGTATAAAGCACTTTAATTCTTAGAGTACTTTAACCTTGTGTCCAAACAAATCTAATTTCGTAAATTTCAGACTTCTTGTCATAAAAAAGTATATTAATTGTACGTGTCTCCTTTTTATATTCATCTTCAACATATCCAAAGATCATTAAAATCTTCTGGTTCGGGTTGGTATACCGCCCTTGTCAGAAAAAACGGATATAATTAAAATGTAAGAACTGACGAAATATAACCAAAATTTACCTCAAAAAAGACTCGGAAGAGAATGTTCCCTGACGTAACACAACAGCTGGAATTTGAGCCAAATATATCAGCTTATTACGGCTCAAACGCTTCACATTAGGAAAAATGTAACTATACCTAAATTAAACAACTCTCTCAAATCATATAAATCGGATAGTAGAGTCGACAATAATTTGAATTTCAATTATAATATACGTGGGCGGCTCAATAAGTCCGTGACTTTTTGAATAAAACACCGTTTTTTTAGCAAAAGAAAAATTTATTTTTAAAAATAATTTCCTTTTAGCTCAATACACTGTATCCCTTCTAATAAATATGATTTTTCGAGGTCCATAAAATAGGCATTTGTTTGATCAATAATTTCATCGTTGAAGCTAAATCTCTTTCCACCGAGCCATTTATTTAGCTTTAGAAAAAGGAAATAGTCACTGGGGGCTTTATTTTGGAGAATATGGCGGATGAGGTACCAATTCGTAGCCCAATTCATGGAATTTTCCCATTGTGACTGCACACGTGTGCACCCGTGCATTATCTTGATGAGTGGGGTCGTTTTTTTTTCTTTAAATCCAATAAGTTGGCATAATATTACCCTTTAATGTTTTTCCCTTTTGAAGGTAATCGATGTGGTTTATCCCGCGTGCATCCCAAAAAACTGTTGCCATCACCTTATTGACCGACAAACTTACCTTGGCCCTTTTCGGAGCCGGTTTACCGGGAGAAACCCATTTTTTATACTGCTCCTTACGCTCCGGAGTGTTGTAATGAATCCATGTTTCATCCACAGTTACAAAACGCCGCAAAAACTCATTCGAATTGCGGTTAAACGACTCCAAACAGTACTTTGAAGTTGTCATACGATTACGTTTATGGTCAATTGAGAGCAAACGCTGCACCCATTTTGAAGACGGCTTTCCTAAACCTAACTGATCATTTAAAATCGAAACCACACTCCCATATGAAATGCCAAAGGCATCAACAATATCATGCACTTTACTCTTCGATCGACCACTTCGAATTTTTTTGACATTTTCGGGTATATTGACCTCAATTGGCCGTCCAGAACGTTCAGCTTCATTTGTACTTGCGCGACAACAACGAAAGTCAGTAAACCACTTTTTTACCATTGAAATCGATGGTGCAGAGTCCCCATAGTATTTATCAAACTTTTCCTGGATTGATGGACGGTTTTTTTTCGCAAAAAATAATTTTTAATGAGCACTCGAAATTCACTTTTTTCCATTTTTAAAAAAAATCCCCAAGAGGTTTTATGTTTTGAACAGCTGTTAAACGCAAAGTAAATGACAGAACTTGCTCAAAATTCGACAGTAGTCTATAAACAGGTGGTACTTGATGGGAGCAGTGTTGCATTTCATATAACTACGAGGGAAGTTCGAAAAGTCACCGACTTATTGATCCGCTCTCGTATTCTAATTTTGTCTATTGAAAAGTTTTATGTATCGTTTTAAGCTGCTAAAGGGTAATTATATGCAATGCTAACTTTTTCAACTGCGGTTAACAAACGATATGTTTTTTTTGTTGAAAAATTGTCCAAAATAGACAATTGATGCATAAACCATTAAAAACTCGAAAAAAACCAAAAAATAAGAAAAT
>CM037851.1:88363634-88400294 GCA_021234595.1 Delia radicum | reverse complement strand
AAAACTCGACCTGACGATAGATCATAGGGCTAAAGCGCTCTGTCTAACGTGTAGTGCGAGTGCATGTGGCATTATAAATCAGTTAATCTATAACATGTCAGTGATTGCACAGAAAATTTCATATAGAAGCAATCGAACAAATAAAATCATAACCAATATTACATTATTCAAATAAAAAAAAAAAAAAAAACAGGGTCACTGACGAAGGCTCAATACCAGAAACTGCGAAGTCTGATTCAGAAAAATTGGACATTTGCAAGGTAGTTATGATTTTTAGAAAATACGCTCATTCTTCTCTACCATGCCTTTTACAAAAATTTTATCTTTTTGTACATTGTGTCATACACAGCAATATATAACGAGATATAGTTGTATTAAATAATATAAATCTCTTTTTCTAATCGGGTTATTACGTTTTTGATATGTAAATATCTACTTATATCACCATATTTATTTTTTTTTATCTGTCATATATTTTTTGATATGTAAAAGAATTTAAAGACTTGGGAGAATAATTTTTATGTGGCCTTATACAAAATCATATATAAGCACAAATGGGCCAAATAATTTTAAGAGATCTATATGATTTTTATATAAATTTATGTGACTTTATGCAAAACGAAAAACTTTTACACATAAAACCTTTACACATAGAGAAAAATTTCTCTATGTGTTAAGTTGTCACAACTTAACATTAGTTTTTACAATAAAGTTCGGTTAATACAACTGAATTTTAGTTGCAACACCCTAATATATAGAATACTTATACAAATATCGTTGTACTAACTGAATTTATATGTTCTTACCATTAATATACACTTTTCCTATAGATTGGCCCTTTATTTCTCTGTGTGTTCAAATAATTCCAAAAAATGAAAATTATGTAAATTTGACGAGAAGACTAATTGTAAGTGAAATTTTTCTAATGTTAAGTTTATTGTTTTTGATATTTCTTAGTGGTTATGTTCTTTATATTTACATGGTTGCCGCATTTATAAAAACAAATTCTGAGGATGTCGAAAAATACCGACGAAACGTAGGAATACGAAAAATTAAATAAAAAAGTCTTTTTTTTACTGTTTGAGTTTGAATTTTAACGTCTTTTTCAGGCAATTGCAATTAATACTATAATTAATATGCACTTTTATTTTATTTAATTGTGAAAGGCGTGGTAGAAAAGAATGAGTGTATTTTCTAAAAATCATAACTACATTGCAAAATTTTTCAATTTTTTCTGAATCAGACTGCGCAGTTTCTGGTATTGAACCTTCGTCAGTGACCGTGTTTTTTTTTGAATTTTTGAATAATGTAATATTTGTTATGTTTTTATTTGTTCGATTGCGTCTATATGAAATTTTTCTATGCAATCACTGACCGTTTAGAAAATTATGACCTTGAAAGCCTGATTAGAATAATTCTAAAAATAACGCAAAACAAAAAAAAAAATTTTTCAAGTTCGAGGACATAGTCTATGTTCCTTTATTAGGATATTGTCTTAAAAATAATCTATAGAGTTTGTATCTCAAATTTATTAATGATCCTTTCAAGAATTCATATAAAATAGGTTTTTCACTAAATGAGAACAAATATATGAGCTCAGAACGTGTTCTAATGATGGCAACGTAGAAAATTCCCGAAATAGATCTATAAACACATTCCACACACATATGTTGATATTATTTTTAATCGGGCATTATTTTGACATAATTTTGTATAGTTTTTGCAGCAATATTTTAAAACATATCATTCTGAGTGTATGAATTTAGGCTTGAAAAACTCGGTAAATAATACAATTTTGAACATTAATAAAGGATGCTTTTATACGGGTAAAGAACTTTAAGTTGTATATAGTGAAGATATGAAAGGAGGGGAAATATGAAGACCTTCAAACATGGCAACACAGTAATTGCATGAGATGATTAGTCTTAGAACAGTTTTTGCTCTCCACCTGATGGAGAGTTGACGAACTTATTGATGCTTTTTAATGCAAAGTCCTGATTCATTATTTTACTTCGGTGGGATTAAGTGCTATGAGAACACCGAGGTGGGCGCTGCGATACATATGAGGGATAGAAAACTCACACATATTATTTTTTCTAAATCGATGTTGCCGTCACCGTTAATCGAACCCGGGACCATCTGTGTAGCAGTGCCCACAAGATCAAAACAAGGCTAAACAAGACCAAAATTTTGAATATGTAAGTATGTAGAAAAAAAACTGTGTAAAATAAATGAATTGTACCAAAAGCAAACATAACTGTGTGTATTAATGGGTTGAAAAAGGCTTGAATTCGAGTGTTATCAGTAAATGTTTGAACTTGAATTGAACTGTGATTTATGGCTTGAATTATAGTGTATTTACACTGATATGTTCGACTTGAATTCAAGTATTTATTTTGCTGGAATATGCTATTGAATTACAGTGTAAATAAAGTATAAATCAAGGCTTGAAACTTGAATAATTTTATTGGAATTGCAGTTAACTTACACTTGAATTCCAGCTAAATTTCTTAAATTGGCAAAATATATTAACATAAAAGTTTAAAACGGTCCTAATTGTTTATAAATATAATAAAAAAAAATTGATACACTTTGTATTTCAAGTTTTTTTTTAAGTACATTTTAAACATTTTGAAATTTAATATTGGAAATACTACAATGAAAAGTTTCTGACAAAGTGTATACTACGGCCGACCACCACTTATGTGAGAGTATGTGTGTGTGTGTGTAATAATATATAAGTTATTTCAGTTGTTGTTTTCCCACATATTCTATGAGTTGGTATGTTGAGTATCGTTTGTGGTATTGAAAATTAAATGGTTGCTTTTATAGATTATATAGGTTTGACAGTTCTTGATGGTTTCCAACAAAACCACATGCTGGAAATAATTATAATATTTTTTGTTGGCTGAAACACAATTCTCGCATATATTTGTACTACATACAAGTTAAATTGAATTTTAAATCAATTATATTAAAGAAATTGTTTACCGAACTTATTTGTTAAACAAGCACACATATAAAAAAAAATTTAATATTTTAATGCATGCAAACAAAAAAAAAAAAAAAACAGCATGTGTGTATAAACAAATACTACCAAAGTCTATTTAAATACTTGTACACTTTAATACTGACTTTGTTGATAACGTTTGTGTAACAATTTTACTCTAACGTAGTATTTTCTAAAGTTTTTTTCTATGTTACTTAAAAGATTTTAGATTTTCTACAGGAAAAAAAAAAATGCAATAATATTAAAAACTTTAAGCCAGTCTAAGATGTTTGTCAATTTGACTAAGCCTATTATTAACTCATACTGTGTTGATTAATCGTTTTCATATATAGAATTTTCCTTATGTCTTACTGGATTTTTTAAACAAACATAAATGAATAGCAGCTAAAAGAAAATCTTAAAATGTATGTTGACAAAGTACAGTTAACAAATTATTCCGACAAAATGGAAAGTAATCTTACAAAGTATATATGAATAGAAGTGGCATAATTTCACAGTTATTTATATAAAAAAAAAAACCATCGAGAAATCGTGCCTAAAGTAAAACAAATGTGAATTAAAATTAAAAATCCGCCAAAAAAAAATCTGAAAACTTTTTGTTCCCAAAAATTATTACACTGTGCTACAAGAAGTGTTACCCAAATAAAAAATAAAAGTAGACCATCAGTACATCAAAACCCTAAAGGTTTTTGAAAACTTATCTCGAATTTAGTTATATAGCCCTTTTGAAGTTTGGGTATTTTGACAGTTTTTTTAAACTATTGGTGAAAATTAAAAAAAGCTAAAAAAAATTATATAATGTATACAAAAATAAAAAATACTTATTTATGATCAGCCCATATATTATTATATATGTTCATTAAGATGTCCCTTAAAGAGCGATTTGTTGATTTTTGTCTATAATACACCACAGTTTAATTGCAAAATAGCCCATTTTGCCAAAAAAATTGTATTATTTATAAAAATTACCAAGTCTGACTTCATCGTATATCATTAACCCACTTTAGCCTGGAATCAAAAATGACGCACGAATTTGATAAAAATGCTAAAACTCCTTTTTTTATTAATTTTAAAGATTTTTAAATGCAGAATTTGAAGCTATCGATTGCTATTTTTATAAGGAAAATAAATTTAATTTAGAAATGTTGAGGTTAAGAAGAAGAATTAACGTTTTTCTCTAAAATTATAAACACTATTAATTTTTTAAATCAGACTAGACTAGTTTCTGCCTTTTTATGGACAGGCTCATCAGTGATTTTCCGTTTAAATTGTATTATTATTTGTGTCTTATAACTGTCCGATTATCTCTATATGATAAATTTTTTCAACAACCTGCAGCTGTAAGAATCAAACCTGCGCTCATCCTTACATTACAAACGTAACAATACCAAGTCATGACCGTTCAGCAATCACACCCAAGTATTTCCTCGAATCTAATGCAGCTAAAATGCAGTTTTCTTTCCTATTAGCTTTTTCTATTATTGTATATTATACTCAGAAGTGACAACAATAACAACACAAATATTCTATTTTAGAATTGTGTTTATTTTTCTAACCTCCCTCCGTCTCTATTTCCACATGTTAAAAGATTGACGTATGGTTTTTACGTTCAGTGTTGACAAGTTTTGCGTATTAAGTTGAGACATCGCCACAGGGTAAATTTTATAATGTATTTAATTGCTACAATTATGATTCGAATTTGTGTTTTGAGTGACTGAATCCAGGACATTTTATGAAAATTGCTTTTATTGTCAAAAATTGAACAAAATTTAAAAGCTTGAAATATGTAAGTGTCCGCTAAAATTTAATGGAAAATAATCTAGTTTAATTCGGACCTGAACCCACTATACCTCCTAATACAAATCACCCCAAAAGTATATGTTTTTCTTTTCGAATACCTTCAAAAGTTGAGCATTCTCGGACCTGCTATATATAGTTTCTTTGGAAGAACTATTATAAACATGAAAAACCAGAAAATTAGGTAATTTTTGACCCCACTTTTTTTAATGTTAGATTGGGCAGCTAAAAAATATGGAGCTCTTAATTTGTTATTCTTTTAAACATATCCAAATTTCATCGCAGGCGGCGAGAACCCATGAACGGACTCTACTTATAAGTTTTCAAAATCCATAGAATTTGTTGGTTAAATGCTAGTCTATTTGCCTATCCGTTGGCCTCATCCGGAATGCCATCGGTGACCCCAAATTTTTCTCTTTTTCTATGCATTATCAATCCATCCACTCATATGCTAGTTAGTATGCTAAAAAAAAGTTCATATGTTAACAGAAAAACTTATACACTAGGGAAATTTATGTAATGCGTAAAGAAAAAGAAAAAAAAATACTCAAAGCAGTGCGTTTCTATATTTAGTTAGCATAACACCAGACAAAATTAGTTACTTAAATTTAAGGATTATGATGATTATAATACGTACATTAGAATGTCCCGAGTTATGAAATTTTTTCACTTTAGGTCTCAAACGACGCGTATTTAAGGGCAAATTACGGGAAACATAAAAAACCATATTTTATTGAGGTCTCTTACATCCGCTACCACCGTTTAAATTTGTCGATCCTAGTGTATTTTGTACAAAAAAAAAAGTTTCGAAATTTTTTTCGCAAAATTTGTGTCAAAAGTTGCGCAATGTGGAGTAGATTAAGGAAAGGAAACTACTAAATTTTTTGTAGAGTAATTTTGGTACACCACAGCAAGTTTAAAGGAATAAGTAATTACTTTTTTTTATGGAAATCCGTTACACCCCCAGCAAAAAAAAATGTGCTTACCCAGAAGCGCTTTAGGAAGGCATTATGTAATTGTGAAACGCTTCCAAAGCAAATCCAGAAGGCGTGATTTTCGTTCGCGATGTCCCACTTGGTATGTTCGAAACTTTTTTTTTGGACAAAATACACTACGATCGCCAACTTCAAACGCAAAAACATTTTTTTTTGTCCTGTAATTAATTTTTAATTACGCGTCGTTTGAGACCTAACACGAAGCTGAATTCCAAAAACCTCTGAATTCGGGATATCCTTACGTACATACTGTTTATCTTTTGTATTTTCTTAAGTTTTTTTATATCACTACTGAAGCTTAAAGTTGACAAAAATAATTTTTATAAGAAATAGCTAAAACTTCTTATACAGCACTTTTTTGTTACGATTTATTATTTTTTTTTTTGTAATACGCAGAATGTCAAAGAAAACAACTTTTAGACATAAATAACAACAAATATTATAACAGCTTTTTATAACTTTTACATTTTTGGGTGTAGTATAAGTTTTCGGTAGTATTTGTAGCAGCATAATAAAGGCGAAGATAAAAATTAGACAAATCATCTTTTTTGTAGAATCTTAATTTCTTTCAAGGACAAATATCAAATATATTAAAAAATAAAAGCATTAATGTTAGGTAACATACCGGCTGATAAAAAAAAAAAAACAGGATGGGAATAAAGAAATTGCCAATAAAATTTCAATTCAAAAAGTTTTAAGTGTCCTGTGAAACTTGATAAAAATAATTGGTTAAACTATTTATTTTCAAGAAAAATTTTAAAAATATTATAAATTTTTCGTCAAATTTACATACAATTCATTATACATTTTTCGTCAAATTTACATACAATTTAATATAAATATAAAAAAAAAAATGTTATGTGTAAAACTTAGCTTATAATTCTCATTTAGTATATGTTTATATTTTCATATTTCCATTTTAAAATATTTAATTACTCTTATCTTTTTCTTTAACATAATATGATAATTATATTTCCGTTTTATTGGTCCTGGAAATGTTTTTGAATTATCATAATGCGATACCCTATAGAATTCTCCCAGCATTCTGTTGAAGCTGTGAATGTATACTTATTTAATAATCTACGCATTTAAATAAACTTAGTTTAAATAAAAATTATAAGTAACAAAATTGTGTTTGTGCTGACGAATAAGATTTGTGTTATGAAGGATTCACATAAATCATTATTTTGTCGCTATGCGATGTCTACATACATGTTTTATTTTAGTATCTAAAATGCAAAACTATACTTTTTGTTTTTCAGCACATATCTTAGCTTGTCAAGATTACAGCACAAAGTACGCATAAAAATATTTTTAAGAATACAATTTCACAATACATTGATAATGTTCGTAATATGTTTCTAGCAATCATAATATTTGCTTCATAATCATAGTTATCATATTATGTTTGATTACTTTATATATAGTAAAAATAGTAAAAGAAAAACTTTAAAAAAAAACTGTATTCAAGAAAAAGAAATTACATGAAGTTAAAAACAATATGTTGTAAATGTAGTAGAAAAGTGTTATTGCAACTTTCAAAAATTTATTTTAAAATTTTATAAAATTTTAATTTATTGTAAATAAACATTTGGACAAGCATGGAAATTGGCTAACATAATTAAATGGTTATAGTCAACGACACTTCGAAATGGCGAAGATTTCAACATGATCAATGAATCATGTTTAACATTTAACTATTTCCATAAACGTAAGAATTAAAATTTGCTCTAAAATTAAAAAAACACCTGAAATACAGCTTTATGACTTATTTAAAGCTTTTATAATTAGAATTCAGAGTCACTAAAAGACTGAATTCAACTATGGCATTCAAATTGTAAACTTACAAAACACATTGCACACAAAATTTCTCAAGTTTTAACTAAAACCATCGAATTATGAAACGGTCAGTTTCTAATACATCAGGCTTTTATACACGCCAGAAAAATTCCTGCAACAACAGGTTTATCAAACAAATGGACGCAATTTAAGCTTATGGTTTGAATCGTCCAGGGATTTTTTTTTTTATGATAACGCGTTCTTTCTTCTCCCTGAGCTCCCTGTGGAGTACAGGGCCTCTAACAAAAATGTTTTTTTAAGTGTATTTATTCCATCCAAGGCTTTTGAAATACTGCATCACAACTTTTGCGAACAAAAATAATATTTGGTATAAACAAATAAAAATCTTCTATATCGTCAGATAAATTTAATGCTTAAAATTATTTCAAAATAATACCAAAAAATTATATTATATTTTGTTTTTTTTTTTTGTTTTGCTTTAATTTTTCTGCGTTAGCGAGTGTGTAAGGATGTATAATTTCATTAAATGATAAATAAATTATAAGTTTTTTCCATTAAATATTGAATAATATTCTGTATAAATTTAATTAATCGTGATAAAATATTGCGACTTACCTACGCTGTCTTATGCTAATTTTGCGAAATATTATAATTTATTGCTAAAAGTATAAAAATATGTAAATTTTTTTTTTAACTAACTTTTATTTATTTTTGAGACCTATTAAATTCAAACTTTATTAAACATGGTGCGAAAACTTTTTTAACAATAGCAAAAATCATTCATTATCATTATTATCATTGTCATTATCGGGCTTTACTAATGCTCAGAAATGCTTTTGGGTGAAAGATGAATCAAGAATTCCAAAAACACAAGGCAGCAACATTTGTGCGGAACGCGCCATCAAAGTCGTACAAGATATTTTCCCCCCATGCAAATCAACACGAAATCTTAATCTTAAGTCAATTTCACTTAACAAATATAGTTTTTAGATTGTGATTTTGATTATAATCATATAATTACATTAAGAAATGTAAATAGTTAAATAAATATAAAATAAAAAATTTTGAAAAAATAAAAAATTTGAAAAAACAAAAAAAAAAAAATCTAAAGGACTTTCAGAAATTGGCTTAGACGCGGAACGTTTTTGTTCCGATATGACCTGAGGAAACATTTTTCGGTTTCAGCACAACATCGGCTACAGCGTGGTGATAGGGCCTTATTTTGGTTGTACCCCTAGTGTACATATCTTAAAAAAGGACCAAAAATTGCCTTTCGGAAATCCGCGATAAAATCCAAAATATACCGAATATCGAAAAAAAAGCTAAAATAAGTGTCGAGTTAAATTTAATAGGGATTAATATATGTGAATTTAGAGGTCGTGCCGGTATACATCCATATATAAAGTTGGAACAACAAAAATTTTTTTGGGACAACAACAATAATCAAAATGTTTAGAAAAATGTTTAAAAAAAAAGGGCAATGGGGATTGGTTTTCTGAAATACTTTTCTAGTGATACCACATTTGGCTTAGTTTCTTTGAAAGAAATTCCATAAACCATCAAAAAAAAAAAGCCATATTTCACACCACTTTTCAGCCCCATTAACCCTTAAACCATTATAGCATATATAAGATTAATTGAAATCGGCGTGTACCCTTCGGGGGTAGTTGTATAATTTTATTAATGTTGACGAAATTTTATATGATAATATACAATTTTATGTGATGTCACATTCATCACATACAATCAGATATAATTACATAAAATTATAAAAGTTTTTATTAAAACCATTTTTAACAGGATACACAGAGATAATTTTCTTGGACAAGTTTTAATGAAATTTTCCAGTACACCAGAAAAATTTTGTTAGATTTATGAAAAACCTTAATAATTTCTATAAAACTATTTCGTTAGGCGTATGCTATTATTAATCAATAAAATGTAATTTTTCATAAAATTTTATAAAAAAAACTACTTTAATTTAATTGCAGTGACACCTCATAGATTCAGTGACATCATACAGAGTGTAGCTTATAGTAAAAATAATAACTTTTAGTTCTTTATAACAACCAGCAAAAAAAAAAAATTTCCTTTTATACATATACCTATGTATGTAATGTATAAAAGGTTGCATGTAAGTTGTAGAGCGTACTTTTAGCATTGACTTTTCTCATTTTCTGGGTTAATATGTTATGTTACAGTATGTGTTGTTTAAGTGTATAAAAAGTTTTTGGAACATACAGTGTTTTGTTTTCTGTGTTTTTTTTTAACAGCCAAATATAAAATTACTGCTCTGCTTAAACTATGTATGTTTTTGGTTTAAATGTACATAAATTAGGGTAGACACAATTCTGAAACATTAATAAACTCCGAGCGCCCTTGTAGGCTAGTGTTAAACAAACAAAATTTACTTTAGTTAGTCTCTTTACGTTATATTCGAGTTGAATGGCTTTTGCTAACATAGCTTTTGCTAACATAAACTTAAAGTAAATTTTATTTTTTTAAAAAACCAAGCTCTACGCTCAAAAAAAAAGTTTGTAAGGTCAGCAAAAAATTTTGCTGAGTCAGCAAAAAATTTTGCTGAGTCAGCAAAATTTTAGTCAGGAGGGTGCTAGCAAAAAAATTGCTAATGCCAGCAAAATCTTTTGCTGAAAATCAGCGAGCTGATTTTTAGCAACAAAATTAGTACATTCAGCAATAGTTTTGCTAACACTTAGTAGATTAGAAATAAAAAGCGTTGGTAAAACTTAATAAATTTTTTACTGAATTTTAGTAGACTGAAAAAAACGCAAAAAAATTGTAAAAAATTGTAATTTAGTTAATATATTTGCTGCAAATCATAAAACATATTTTTGTGATTCTTTTAAAAATAATTTACAATAATTACGAAATATAAAAATTTTCATTTTCCCACATTGACGACACGAATTAATTTAATATCTGAAATTATATAGAAATAAATATATACAAGGTGGCGCAAAAAATAACCTTCCGATGTTTTTTGGCTGTAATTTAAAAAAAAAATGAAAAACTTTGATTCTTCTTGTGGATTATTTTTATTGGAATTTTAATTTTCTTTACATTAAGTCGAGAATATGATGTCATGTAAATGGCCGCCGCCACAGTTGATTGTCATTTGAGCCCTTTTTATATCACTTTCCATTACTTTGGCCAGAACTTCCGGCAATAGGTCCTCACATTCTTGACGGATATTGTCTTTAAGAGCTGCAAGAGTCTGAGGCTTGTTGACATAAACCCGCGACTTCAAAAAGCCCCACAAAAAGAAGTCTGGAGCGGTCAAATCAGGCGATCTTGCTGGCCAGTGCAAATCGCCAAAACGGGAGATTAGGCGCCCGGGAAATGCATCCTTCAGCATATCGGTTGTGGCACGTGCAGCGTGTGCCGTTGCACCCGTCCTGTTATAACCACATGTTTTCCAATCCCAATTCATCAAGTTGCGGCAAAAAGAACTCGTTGATCATTGCTCTGTAGCGCTCACCATTCACAGTAACCGTTTGGCCCTCGACGTCTTCGAAGAAAAAAGGTCCGATGACTCCTCCAGCGAAAACAGCACATCATACAGTGACTTTGAGCGGTTGTAATGGCTCTTCGTGGGTTACACGTGGATTTTCAGTGCCCCAGAAGCGTAAATTTTGCTTATTTACGTACCCGCTAAGATGGAAATGGGCCTCATCACTCATGATTATTTTTGATGAAAAACCATCTTCCTCTTGTCGGTGATTAAGGATGGCTTGAGCGTATGTTACACGCGATTGGCGGTCCGCAGCTAACAGCTGATGCACCGTCTGGACTTTGTACGGAAACATCTTCAAATCTTGTACCAAAATTCGCTGTAAAGACCGTCGACTGATACCCATTTGCGTGGCACGTCGTCTGGTCGATGTCGACGGCGCTTCCATGACATCCTCGGCTACAGCAGCAATATTCTCTGCAGAACGGCTACTCCGGGGTCTGCCACGCCTGGCAGCATCTCGTGTTGTGCCAGTCTCTTCGAGGTGAGCGGCTAAACGTCGCAGTGTTTCACCAGTAGGCGTTGGACGGCCAGGAAATCTGCGAAGAAATTCACGTTGTGCCAAAGTCACCGACCGATTATTGGTCAAATAAATAGTCACCAATATTCCGCGTTCTGGAGCAGTGTAGCGTAACATTGTTTATTAACGTGTATTTCGCATGTGTTTACTACACAAATGTCAAAACAGAACTGACATTAGGGGCCCAATCGCAAAATTTATAGCATTTTCTGATAGGAGGATTACTTTTGCGCCACCTGTTATATATAGAATTGGTTACAAAACTGCCAAAACCCCGCTAAATACACAGTTGGGCAAATTGCAAATGAATTTTATAGTTTTTATTGATTCGATTTACACAAAATCTTACATATATGTTGGGTGTCACCTAGATAAACTTAATTGCAAGATGAGCATAGTAGCTTGCACAGGAGCTAAGTTTAGGGTAGATCTTTTGTAGTTTATATTTTGTGCGATTTTTGTGATCGTTACGCATTTTGAATCGGCAAGTAAAGCTCATCTAAAAATGTTATTAAGAAATTTTAGAGATCTCTAATTGACAATATGTTTGATATTAAAGACTCAAAATAATAAATTTAAGCAGGCCTAAATTTTTACTAAATTTAATAACGTTATTAAAAATATATTTAAAAATGTGTGCGCCCCGGTAAGCTAGTTGGTAGCGTGCTGGCTTATCAGTGCGGGGGTCGTGGGTTCGATTCCCACCAGAGGCACTGGTCTGTTTTAGCTACAACGCGCCGAAGGCCATAGTAGCTAGTGCTCGATTAGGGTAATAGTATATAATTTGTAATTATATGATTATTAATTCTCTAATGATGCTTCTCTAATGAGTCTAAATGATGCTTTCTTTTAAAGGACGCAACTGCCGAAGATATTTATAGAAACGAAACGAAAAAATAAACAAAAACAAACGAAACGAAAAAAACAACCCTTTTTTTTGCAATAAGAAAAAGGAACCATACTAAGATGTGTGTCTTTGTCTTTCGCTTTCCTCTGTCTACATGTCTCTATATGTTTGTTTGCAATTTGACCACACTATATTATTAATCTATTAACATTTATTATAGAAATACATATTAAATTTAAATATTTTCTTTTGTCTTTTATTTTATTAATAGACAATTATTTTCACAAGCCGGTGACAACGCAAAATTTAAGTTGTTTTAATCCTCAATTTTGTTTTAGGTATGAAAAACAGATACAAAAGTCTTCCATGGTTAATTTTTTTATATGTCTTATTAGAGTTGTACTTTTTAGTATCATTTTCCTCTTCTCTACTACATCTTGACATGCCGCGACATCTGCTTCATTCTGCGTATATCTTTCAATCTGGTTGTCGGCCACACTATTAATGTGCTTATCAGCACCATTTTTTTTAGCAAAATTAATTAGTAAAACATTAGTATATTAGTAAAGCATTAGTATAAAACAGTTAAGTGCTGAATAAGTATAACAAAAATTTTAGCTGAAAACACGACTTTAGCAAAAAAATGTGCTAAAAAATAGTATACCTGATTTACAAGACGTTTTACTAACTTTTGTACTAAATTATTTTTTTGAGTGTACATTAATTTATTGTAAAAAAAAAATGTGTTATCAAATACAAATATTTTTTTAAGTCGTCTTCCTTTTTTTGCCATTAAAAAAAATATATATGCTTGATTTAGATTTAGATTTAGCTTTAGATTTAGTTGAATACAAATAACGGAATATTCTGCTAAAAGCAACAGAAATATAGGCTAAAAATTGAAGACTGCTGACTTAAGGAGCGCATATTTTTATTCGCATAAAAAAATTAGAAAAAAAATCTTTGAAAACTCTACTTTTTGCTTCTTCAAATATTTCATGTTTTTTTTTTTTTGCTGATTTCAGCAGCTTAAATTGTGATTTTAAATTAACTAAGAACTAGTTCTTATAAAATTAAAACTTTGTACATTTATCAGAATTATTTTCGCTATTCTTACACACAGAGATATAAAGTGGCAACCGAATTGAAAAGTGAATTTTAATGGTAACAACTACACTCAAAAAATAAGTTAGTAGAAAAGTTTGTAAAACGTCTTGTAAAACAGGTATACTATTTTTCAGCAATTTTTTTGCTAAAATTTTAGTTATACTTATTCAGCACTTAACTGTTTTGAACTACTGTTTTACTAATATTTGACTAATGTTTTACTAATAAAATTTGCTAAAAACAATTGTGATGATATTCACATTAATAATGTGGACGACACCCAGATTGAAAGATGTACGCAGCATGAATTAAATGTCGCGGCATGTCAGGATGTAGTAGTGATGAGGAAAAATAATACTAAAAAGGACACCTTTTGTAAGACATATAAAAAAATCAGACATGGAAGATTTTTGTATCTCTTTTTCATACAACAAACAAAATTTTGGATTAAAAAATCTTAAATTTAGTGTAGTCTAAGGCTTGTGAAAGTAATTGTATATTAATTAAATTAAAGACAAAATAAAATATTTAAATTTAATAAAGATTATATGAGTATTTGTAAACTAAATGTTTATAGAGATTAATAATCCAATATGGTAAAATTGCAAACAAATATACAGACTGGTAGACCAACTAAAGCGAAAGGCAAAATACACATATCTTAGGTAGATTTTTATGTTTCCTTTCTCTTATGGCAAAAAAAAGTTTTGTATATGTTATATTTTGTTATTTTTTCGTTTCGTTTCTATAATTATCTGCGGTATTTGCGTTCCTTTAAAGATATCATCATTTAGCAAACCATTGATGTGAGTAGCTGAAAGAAAATTTTGTTTGTGTTATATATAATTATTTCTATTTTTTTTAGATATTATATTAATTCATGTCGTCAATGTGGGAATATGAACATTTTTATATTTGTAACGTATTGTAAATTATTTTTAAAAGAATCACAAAAATATGTTTTATGATTTGCAGCAAATAAATTAACTAAGGTAATATGTTTCTACAATTTTTTTGAGTTTTTTTCAGTCTACTAATATTCAGGAAAAAATTTATTAATTTTTAGCAACGGTTTTTTAATTTCTGATCCACTAAGTGTTAGCAAAACTTTTGATGAATCTACTAATTTTCTTGCTAAAAATCAGCTCGCTGATTTGCAGAAAAAGATTTTGCTGTCATTAGCAATTTTTTGCAATCACCCTCCTGACTAAAATTTTGCTGACTCAGCAAAATATTTGCTGACTTTACTAACTTTTTTTTTTAGAGTAATAAATTCAATATTAACAATATTAACATTAGATTTCCGAATATTTTAGGCGTTGCAACTGAAATTCAGTTGAATTAAATGAACTTTGTTGTGAAAACTAATGTTCATTTGTATCAACCAACTGAAATTCGTAATAACCGAATTTGAGACTTAGTAACTGAATTTCAGTTGGCAAATAGCTAAGTTTTTCTCTGTGTGTATCATACTAATATTATGATTTTTCATGCACTTATTGTGCAGTAATTTAAGTATTTTTAGCAAACAGTTTTACAATCACTTTTCTACTAGTGTAAGCACATACATATCTTTTAACCAGTGTTGTTCAATAACATTAAGACCGAAATGAAATTGTTAAACTGGCGATTCCATTAAAGACATGTTTTTTTTCTAATATGATCGGTTTGATTTTGCTATTTTGCCTGTTTTCTTTAGTAATATCTTGAGCTTAAGTCAAAACCACGCTAAAATACGGATACGACGATTTATAACGCTGTTTTTCTGATTAAATAAAACTGAATGGGTAGAATTTTGAAATAAACACTGCGATATCTGAAGACGCATGGCACTATTGGAATTGTGGTTTTATGATCTTTCATATCGGCCTTGATGTGTGCATTGTATGCAACAAGCCTTATATGAAAATGTAGTGTTTGCCAACCATGCTTTTAACCACAAAAAAAGAAATGTTCACATAATTTTAGTGTTAAATTTATACACTTATGTTCACTCAATATGACCACAAAAAAGGATATCCCTAATGTTTTCTTTTTTTTGTTGTTGGCATGTGTTAAAAGTTTTCCGCTGTTGGATTAGAAGTTCCAAAGAATTATGTTTCTGGTTCTTGTTTTGTTTTTACTATATAATAACTTTATATGTTTTGATGTCATAACCAACATACAATGTTATTCTTAAATATTTGTCAGTCATGTAGCAATTTTGTAAAATCCCAGCCAGAAATTTAACTTTTGAATTGACGTATATTTTTACTGCGTGGTAAATATATTAACGACATTTGTTAAAAATAAAATATTCGGTTGCGATATTCGTATTTAAAAAAAAATCAGTTGAAACATTTTCATTCCTTGAATTGAATTTCGATTGTTTTAACAATTCGTTTAAAATATTAAATCAGTTACTACAACTAATTTTGGGTTTCATTATAAAATTCAGTTAGTAGAACAAAATTTTAGCTGCAGCACTTAAAATATATGGAAATCTTTTTTTGAATATGATTGCACTAACCGAATTTATTGGTTGCAGTAACCAAAATAAAATTTTTAATTTGGCTGAAATTTTTTTTTGTTTTCTGTGTGTAATATTAATTTTTTGCTAGGTTCTGCTTGAACAGTTATTTCGCGTGTATTAATCAAATATTCATTCTTTGTTCACAAATATTTTTTAACATTATAAAGGTTGTTTTCTTTACTTTCTCCTCCTATATATTATTATTATATTTCTTTAAAATGTGCCATATAAAAATATTTATATTAACAATTTTAGTTAAAATACTTTTGAAAAACTTGTTGTAAAGTATTTTCTTGTTTAGTTAATGCAAATATTAGTATCTGATATGGGTCTGTCATAAGAAGAGACATATTTATAGCAAGTCTATATCTGTGTTATTTTCTAGAAATAAACTTTTAATGAAAGATTTTATAAATATTACATGTATACAGATAGGAACAAGTTTTTTTTAAATTTCTGTATACTGTTTCAGGACAAAATTCCAACCCTGTCGTTTATTCATAGAATTTCCTAGGAAATTACTTACTTTCTTTATTGAAGTAATATATTAAGAAAACATTATTTCACATTTTTCATTGCAAGATAAATATCAAGAATATTTATTGAATATTTTTATTTGTAATTCTGCTTATTTTAAACGAGCTTAAGATAATTTATTAATAAATTATAATTATTTATTTCCAATATTTCGTGACTTCTTCAGGGAACAATTATTATAATTTGTTTGAAAAATTTTTGTTTTAATAATTAAAACCTTATATACAATAATATTTTCTGTCAATAAAAATTTCTGTTTTTAATTTTTGTCGAAAAAAAGATTTCCGTGTAATGTCGATCCCTTGGTCCTTAACTTCTGAACCAATTAAAAAAATATTATTAAATAATACTACTAACAATTGTTTTTAGGGCAGTTTTTAGAGACCTGAATACATTATAAAAAATTGTCTCATGTACTGCACTTAAAATTTTTTACAATTTTTTAACTAGTGTAAATTGAATTTGTATTGTAATGGCTAGGGCAAAGTTAATTTACTGAATTGTAAGTCGTCTTTTTCAAGTGAAATTTCACTTGTTTTTAACTACATTTACAGTGGTCTTTACATACATACATCCTTTAGAAAAAAAAGTTTGTAAAGTCTGCAAAAAATTTTGCTGAGTCAGCAAAATTTTAGTCAGGAGGGTGCTTGCAAAACAATTGCTAATGTCAGCAAAATCTTGGTAGATTCAGCAAAAGTTTTTCTAACAGATTGTGGATTAGCAATAAAAAAGCCTTGCTAAAAATTAATAAATTTTTTTCTGAATTTTAGTAGACTGAAAAAAACGCAAAAAATTTGTAGAAAAATTGTAATTTAGTTAATTTGTTTGCTGAAAATCATAAAACATATTTTTGTGATTATTTTCAAAATAATTTACAATAATTACGAAATATAAAACTTTCATTTTCCCACATTGACGACATGAATTAATTTAATATCTGAAAATATATAAAAAAAATTTCTTTCAACTACTTACATCAATGGTTGTCTAAATGATGATATCTTTTAAAGGACGCAATTGCCGAAGATAATTATATAAACGAAACGAAAAAATAAACAAAAACAAACGAAACGAAAAAAACAACCCTTTTTTTGCAATAAGAAAAATGAACCATAAACATCTACCTAAGATGTGTGTCTTCGTCTTTCGCTTTACTCTGTCTACATGTCTGTATATGTTTGTTTGTTTGCAATTTGACCACACTAGATTATTAATCTATAAACATTTAGTTTAGAAAGACATATTAAATTTAAATATTTTATTATGTCTTTTATTTAATTAATAGACAATTATTTTCACAAGCCGGTGACAACGCAAAATTCAAGTTGTTTTAATCCTCAATTTTGTTTTATGTATGAAAAACAGATACAAAAATCTTCCATGGTTGATTTTTTTATATGTCTTATTAGAGTTGTACTTTTTAGTATCATTTTCCTCTTCTCTACTACATTTTGACATGTCGTGACATCTGCTTCATTCTGCGCATATCTTTCAATCTGGTTGTCGTCCACACTATTAATGTGCTTATCAGCACAATTTTTTTTTAGAAAAATTAATTAGTAAAACATTAGTATAATATTAGTAAAGAATTAGTATAAAACAGTTAAGTGCTGAATAAGTATAACAAAAATTTTAGCTGAAAACATGATTTTAGCAAAAAATTTGTATACCTGATTTACAAGACGTTTTACTAACTTTTCTACTAACTTATTTTTTTGAGGCGTAGCACTCTAAGTGTACCTATACCCAGAAAAACGATTGGTTGGAATTTGATCGAAACCATTGAAATTTATTTGTTAGAACTTTATTTATTTTCAACTAACAATAATCGATTAATATAGCAAGAATTCTGTATTGCAAATTGCAAAGAGGGAAAAGCAACAAAAAACAATCCATTTATACAATTATTGGTATTTTCAATCAACATTTCAAATAAAATTCGGTTAGTAATTGTGTGCGGTAGTAGCAACCATTTATTTTGTGCAAATAGAAGAGAATTGGTACCATCTAGCAATTTTATCAAAAATTGACGATAATCAAAATGGTTACTGAAAATACGGTATTCGCAAATACATATGCCACTAAATTAGAGGTTCAGTAGTACCAATCGAATTGTGTATTGTACTGTTTATAGAAGCAACTACTGATTGGTAATGGGTAAACGAATTTGAGATAATGCTTGTTTTCCTAACAAAATATTTAAATTTAACACTCAACATTTATAAGTGTTTTTGGTGTAGTGGGTAGAGCGTTTGCCTTGCACTCCGAACTGCCGAGTTCAAATCTCGAAAAAGACAAACACAAAAAGGTTTTTTTTAATTAAAATATAGTATAATGTTTAAATAGCAAATAAGGCAGTTAAAAATAAAAAGTGATTGCGGTTCAATTAGTAGGACAGTGAACTATTAATCTGAGGGCCGCGGTTCTATAACAGAAAACTCAAAAAAGTTTTTTAATTTCACTAAAATTTTGTGGAATGTAATAATATTTATTTGTAATGTAATATTGGGTTAGGCAACTGAATATTAGCTATCACGACTAAAAATGTAATTTAAAATTACTTTTGTTATCGTAACCGCCAGAATTCGATTGGTAACAAATTCGGTGGCCACAACTGAGACTGTTTTGTGGGTGCATACTCCTGATAATATATATAAATATGAGTGCGCCCCGGTAGGCTAGTTGGTAGCGTGCTGGCCTATCAGTGCGGGGGTCGTGGGTTCGATTCCCACCAGAGGCGAAGAATCTGATGCTAGTGATAATGATCACTGGCAAGTAGTGCATCAAAAAAAAACGATGTCGTACAGACTCCCCACCAACTCAACGTAAACGTGTAGCAACAAATGATCCGTGTACTAGCAGCAATATGTTCAGATTGCTTGAAAACAACAATGATGATGACCAAAACAACAACGAGACCCCTGAACCAAGACCACCACCAATATTCATACCCGATGTCACAGATATAAGGGGTATGCTCAACAACTTTATGAAAGTTATAAACCAGAAGAGTTTACATACAAGTCTTTAAAAGACGGTCAAGTAAGATTAATGATAAAATCAATCAACTCTTATAGATCTTTAGTTAAATTGCTTGATGATAAGAAAATTAATTTCCATACTTATCAACTAAAACAAGAAAGGGCATACAGAGTAGTAGTAAAAAATTTACATTTCTCGACACCTATTGAATTAATCAAACAGGAAATTGAAAAGTCAGGTCACAAAGTACGAAATGTTGTAAATGTTAGAAGTAGAGTGAATAAAAATCCGATGTCAATCTTCTTTGTTGATCTGGAGCCAAACGATAACAATAAAGACATTTATACTATACAACAATTATTAAATGCAGTGGTTAAAATAGAGCCACCTCTGAAAAACAACGACATTGTACAATGTTATAGATGTCAACAATTTGGCCACACCAAAGCCTACTGTAGGAAAACGTTTAAATGCGTTAAATGCGGCCTTAACCATCC
Source organism: Delia radicum (assembly GCA_021234595.1). Taxonomy (NCBI): domain Eukaryota; kingdom Metazoa; phylum Arthropoda; class Insecta; order Diptera; family Anthomyiidae; genus Delia; species Delia radicum. Next base: position 88,380,158 of record CM037851.1, on the reverse strand, counting down.
AACAGCTCAATGCACAAAAAAAGTAACCACACCACCACAATGTACTAACTGCTTAGAACCTCACACTGCTAATTATAAGGGCTGCGAAGTTTATAAAAATTTCCTTAAAATGCGGAACTTAGTACGAAGAAGAAATAATCACTACGACAATAATCAAGCGCCTGATTTTGATGTCAACGCTCATTATTTTCCCAATATTAGTGGAAATCACGTTATAAATAATAACTATAAAAATTCCAATCAAAACTCATACTCCCAAACTGTAAAAAATAATAATCATCAGAACGAAGCACTATCTAACTCTTTCAAAAGAATTGAAGCATTAATTGAAAAACAGATAGAGACTACAACCACTCTACTCAACATGATGTCCACACTTTTAACAAATTATGCAATTAAATTTACGAATAGGAATATGGAACGCAAACGGGCTTTCTAATCACACACGTGAAGTTGAAGTTTTCTCAACACAAACTACGTTGACATTCTTCTAGTTTCGGAAACTCATTTTACGAGACAGACAGAGATTTATAGTAGGGGGGCGATTTTAACGCTAAGCATACATGGTTTGGATCCCGACTATCTAATCCTAAGGGTAGAGAATTATATAAATGTATACAAAAATATAACTATTCAGTACTGTCTACTGGATGTCCAACATATTGGCCTGCTGACCCCAACAAGCTCCCCGACTTGTTGGATTTTGCTGTATTTTCGGGGATTCCAAATCATCGCCTAGAAGTAAAGGGTATTGATGATTTGAGTTCAGATCACACCCCAATACTCATAAATTATAATACTTTCTGTCAAGATAAATTCATCTCACAACAACATTTTAACTCCTCATACAAACATCCAAATGTTTCAGAACTGGCTTGATCAAAATATAAATTTAAATACTCGCTTGAAAAATGGAAAAGAGCTCGATGACGCAGTAGAGCAATTTACTAATCTAATACACGAAGCTGCATCTCTTTCAACACCAACGAACGTACAAAATCAATTAAATAATTTTCATATATCCACAGAAATAAGACAATTTATCACTGAAAAAAGAAGACTTCGGAGAAAGTGGCAACTCAGTAGAAGTCCTATTGATAAGAGAATTTTTAATAAGGCATGTAAAGACCTTAAACTTTTACTATATGAACACAAAAACAAGCTAACGGCAGAATCTGTCCAAAGATAAACAACTCTAAATATAATGAACACCACCACCAAATGGACCTACCGCTAAAACATTTCACTCCTACTGAAGTAACTCAGAAATTACTAAGTTAAATAAAAAGAAATCACCTGGATACGACCTGATTACTGCAAACGTTGTCAATAAATTAAGCAGAAAAAAGCATTTTATTTCTTACATTAATCTACAATGCAATATTAAGATTAGACCACTTTCCATCACTGTGGAAATGCGCCGAAATAATAATGATTTCTAAACCAAATAAACCTGAACATATGCTATCGTCATACAGACCCATAAGCTTACTTGCAATATTCTCTAAAATATTTGAAAAAATATTTTTACGAAGATTATTACCAGTATTAGAGAAACAAAACATTATACCTGATCATCAGTTTGGTTTCCGACATAAACACGGAACCCCCGAACAGTACCATCGAATTATCAATGTTATTACAGATACCCTTGAAAATAAACGTTACTGTTCTGCTATATTTCTCGACATTCAACAGGCATTTGACAGAGTATGGCACCATGGCTTACTTTTTAAAATAAAGAAAGTTTTACCCGGCTCCATTCTATCTCTTTTTTAAAAGCTATCTCTCCCAAAGACATTTTTATGTAAAAACTAAAGACGAAAAATCGAGAACATTCGAAATCGAAGCAGGTATTCCACAGGGCAGTGTACTCGGTCCAATTTTGTACACTATTTTTACTGCAGATATGCCTGTCACTGACGATGTTACAGTAGCTACTTATGCGGACGACACAGCTATTACTGCAACAAGCCATTGTCCAAACGAGGCATCGCGTTTTATTCAGACAGAAATTCATCTTCTTGAAAAATGGTTAACCAAGTGGAATATAAAAGTAAACTCGGATAAATCCAGGCACATAACCTTCACATTAAAAAAAGGTGATTGCTCAACCGTAACTATTTATGGAGAAGACATACCAAAAGACACTACTGTCAAATATCTAGGTATGATACTAGATAGGAGACTCACGTGGAAACCACATATTAAATCTAAACAAACTCATTTAAAAATAAAAACTCGTAGATTATACTGGCTTCTAGGTCCAAAATCACAGCTAAATTAGACAACAAATTAAGAATATACAAAGCTATCCTGAAACCGGTCTGGTCATACGGAATTCAACTATGGGGAACAGCAAGTAAATCCAGTGTTGATATCCTAGAAAGATATCAGTCAAAAACTTTAAGACTTATCACTAATGCTCCTTGGTTTATAACAAACAAAGCTATACATAAGATCTTAAAATGTCCACAGTTAAGCAGGAAATCAAAAGGTTCAGCGAAAAACTATCTTCAAAGATTAAGCAACCATATAAATCCCTTAGCTATTGCTCTCTTGGATGATACTAATGAAACACGACGACTCAAACGTACACATGTATTAGATTTGCCTTTTAGAGGCTAACCTTTACACATTGTAAATATATAAATACCTGTTAACTATTTTTAATTGTATATAGTTAAGTAGTTCATTGGAGCTGCTTAACTCCTGTTATTTTATACTTTAGTTATTCAATTTGCTTATTGTCTTAAATTAGATAGATTGCAAATAAAGAAAGAAATTATTAAAAAAAAAAAAAAAAAAAAAAATTTCACTAAAATTTTGTGGAATGTAATAATATTTATTTGTAATGTAATATTGGGTTAGGCAACTGAATATTAGCTATCACGACTAAAAATGTAATTTAAAATTACTTTTGTTATCGTAACCGCCAGAATTCGATTGGTAACAAATTCGGTGGCCACAACTGAGACTGTTTTGTGGGTGCATACTCCTGATAATATATATAAATATGAGTGCGCCCCGGTAGGCTAGTTGGTAGCGTGCTGGCCTATCAGTGCGGGGGTCGTGGGTTCGATTCCCACCAGAGGCACTGGTCTGTTTCGCTACAACGCACCGAAGGCCATATTAGCTAGTGAGCGGTTATGGTAATAGTATATAATTTGTAATTATATAATGATTAATTAATAAAAAAAAAATAAATAAAAATATATATATATATATATGTGAACCTGCATTTGGTCAGATCAGGAAAATAATTTTTAGCAAAAATGTTTTGCCGATTCAGCTTAAAAATTCGGTTGATTTAGCTAATTGTAATTCTCAATATCATTGAAAATTCTGCAGACGCAAATTTAGTTAGTATTTGCTTTTGTCGTAGCTGAAAATCTACTATTTCTACGGGTTTTTAAATGATTGTAACATTCGATGCAAAATGGCTGTATTAATTTATAGTTTGAAAAGGTAAAGTGATACCTTGTTTCTGATTGATCGGAGCATTAATTTTCAATTTTATCATTTTAATTTCTTGGCAACAACTAATCAATTTGAAATTTCAAAAAATTTATTGAAATTTCATCGCTATTTGTATAGCATTGTTGGATTCCTAGTTTTAGTTGTTTTGAAAAGAAACTAATTTCAATTCAAACATTTCCATATAAAATATCTAAAAACAGTAAATATTAAGTTATAATTTTTTTTAATTAAAAAATTCCACTTTAAGTAAATATAGTATGTATGGAAAAAATTTCGCAAATTTTAAACAAATAATAATGATAATAAATTTTTAAACATGTTTTCTTTACGAAGAATTTATATTTGAACCTTGAAATATTGCATAAAAAAAAATGCAGCATTTAAAATATTACACTGCATCATACTATAAAGGACAGGAAATATTAAAGTTGTTCATTTTGCATGAATGTAGTAGTGAGAAAAATACAAAATATACACACACTTACAAATGTATATTAATATAAATATATGTATGAGTATGTGAAATATAGGCTACTAGTTTACTCGACACCAAGTCTATGTCAGTTGAAAGAAAAAATATGTACACTTATGATTATATACATTAAACTACCTCAAATTTAACTGTCAATCATTTAAAATTTAGTTTTTTATTCGGAATCAATATAACATTCTAAATAGCTGATAATTCTTCTTTAATCCTATTCATGTTTTGATAGTAAGCGGCATTTTAAACTTTGAAAACTGCAAAAATATATAAACTTTTAAAACAAATTTATGAACTAATCAGATTTAGTACTATTTAAAAATCTACTATATCAGTATAACATTTTTAAAAATTGAAACCTTAATTTTGAAATTTACAATATGGAACTTGAGGCAGTCTTGCACACATACATACATTAATTTTTGCTCCTTCGTATATGTATTTAAAACTTTGCTGGCATTTTATATTGTGCTGTGTTTTCTGGGGTTTGATATTATATGTGTAAATGAATATGTGAATGTGTGTGTGTGTTTTTGTTTGTATAAGAAATGTATCAAAAATTTATGCATTTGACATTTTTTACTTTTTTTGCCAAGTTTTTTTTTTATGTATGTATATGTACGTGTATATTCATCGTTATCCCATATATATACACACACGCATACACCAACTATATGTGAGCTATACACGCCTACATGCCAGTGATGCTCATCATACTATACTCCTACTTTTAGTTTGTTATTTTAGTTTCTAGTTCATGTTCGCTTTATGTCGTACGTTTACATTTACAGTTAAGATTTATTTATGCACATATTAAAAATTAAAAGTTGAAAGTGTTAAATGTGGAAAAAATATAACAAAAAAATATGAGGAAAACTGAAAATGTACAGTGGGAATTGATTTAAGTTGTTAAAGCATAATTTATATAAATATGGGGGATATAGTTTTTTTTGTTGTAGTATATGTTCTACAAAAATGTTTGCCAAAAAAGTAAAAAGAAAAATATGTCGAAAAATTGCTAGAAAAATAGTGTACCTACTAGAGTGATCGATTATTCTAATTTTGCAAAACCCGATTTCGGTTTTTCCGAATAGTTGAAATTTTAGAAAAATTGTTTTAGGTTTTTGGAATTTCAAAAAAAAAAGAATTGGTTAACAATTATACTCAAAAAAGGTATATTTTATAAATTTGAGTAATTTTAGTCTTTTACTTGAAATATTATTATCATATTTGTTAAATATACGATTAAAAGCACTTTTAATACAGACGAGGAGTAAACAATCATAGCTTAAGTTTATTGTAGTGTTTTGTGTGTAAACATTCAATATCTGCCCAGAAGATGAATAGCGAAGTTATTCGAAATATTGGCTTGATTTAGGAATTTTTATATAAATAAAATACTTTAAAAACCATTAAGTCCTCGAGCTTGATTATTTGGAAAACCAATATTATTATTATTATTTATTTTAAATCACCTTGAGAACATTTATTCGATGTTGTTCAGAAAAAAATACTAATTTTACAAATAATTTATCACCTTTTGCATTCAAAACAATTTGTTAAGAACAGGTCATTATTGAAAACACTTTAATAAAACAGACTTAAGGGAAAGAATTTAATAAGCAAAAATTACTTAAAAATTTCGTTAAAAAAATATAAAAAATTTGCTTTTATTTATTTAGAAAAAATTTAATATTATTTTCTTTGTGTTTGTTAATATAGACCAGGCGCGGAACCAGGGGGAGGGAAATGGGACATTTCCTTCCCCAAAATCAAATTTTTCAACACAAAAATATAAAGAATATTAAAAAAGTTTATCAAAAATACTCTTATTTCAATCCCCAAAAACATTTTTCTAAATCCTTGCCTGATATAGCCATATATAAAATGAAAGAATAATAAGATTTCAACAACTCTAAAATGACACTGAAAACAATCATTTTTGAGGCTATGAAAGTTGTTTTTTAAGAAATTTTTAAGTAAAAGTAGCTCTGTTGTATGCAGCACTTTAATAAAAATCTGGTTTTAAGAAAACTTTTTAGAAGATTCCGTTTTTAACAATGAATTTAGTAAATTTAAGGCTTCTAACACATTCAAGCTAAAAAATAATATTTAAGAAAAAACCGGTTATTCTGCAACAAAAAAAAAGGATTATTCGCTATTTGAAAATTAAACTTTTAAGAAAAATCGGCAACACGCCAAAAACCCACTCTATCACCCTAGTACCTATGCAAGATGATGAATTTAGCGTATGAGTAATTTTATTTATGTAAATATAACTCATACGTGAGGTAACAAATTTTATTACTTAAAAACTATATATGATTTTTTTCTTTTAAGTAGCATTAAAAGCGAAAAATTCATTGGATTTTACAAGCACGACTTTAATTTAATGTAACTGTCATTTGTAACTTCTGTCTAAAAAAAACGTTCCTTATTTTTAGTTTAGTAATGATAATTAACGAAATTTGTGATTTTTAAAATATTGCAGATAATACTAAAACTTTTTATGGATTAATGGAAATAATAACTTTGACAAATTGAGGAACTACTTATGTCTTTATTATAATTACAAATGTGCACAATCCTAACTACAAATAATTTATTTCTAATAATTATCTGGCTATTTTGATTACCTGGTAACTATGGGACTACTTCATAAATACATAATTGTTAATGAGTCATTCCAGCAATCATATTGACGAAAATGTGACTTTTTCTATTCACCGCTTCCGATTTGCATGATACTTGGTATATGTAATCGACCAATTAGTATTACAAAATAATTTGATAATTTTTTTTTAATTAGTTGTGGTTCGCGTTTTATCGCTGCTTAAAATTTGTGTTTTTCGAAAAATTCATAAAAATTCATACCTACTGCTGAAATGGTCGTAATTATCGAATGCGTAGTCCAATTTAAAATTTTGTTATCTCATTAAAAGGCTTATTTTTGATCTTTGATATATATGAATCGCTTTTGAAAAAGGATAAAAAATTTAAAAATGCAAGTAAAGAAGAAGAAACATTTTAATTGAAAATTTTACGGACACAAGTGATTTACAAGACCGCCGCAGTTTTGTCCCCTCCTAGGACTCGTCAGTGGTTAATTTATATGTCAATTGAACAACGTATTTTATATTGTTAATTTGCTCGATATGAAAAACTTTTACTTTTTTGGTGTCGTACTGGAATTCAAACTCACTGCCTTAGCATCACGCTATGCATCGTAATCTCACCTCTTACCGAGTTGATCCACGGTCGACACAGCGATGACTGTGGCTAAGTGGAGTTTTGTCACACTACGTACGCACAAGTATTGTTTCGATCAGAAGAGACAGAATTAACTAATACCAATGCACAATTAATTTCTCAACTAGAATGCGTCTTCTTCTTAATCATATCTCTCTTTCACAAGTAATTATCACGTTTTTTTTTCACTCGGGAAAATTGGTACAGATCGTTTATAACGCACGATATGAAACTTTTTGCATTACAACCTGCATTCTTATAAGGGATTAAGGTAGCTGCTTACAACATTCATCCTTGTTAGAGAAAACAGTAGCTCAAAAATTTTGTTTGTTTATTTTTATACGAAATTTATTCGTTTCTTTTGCTGCTTCTCAGTATTATGTAATAGTAAGCACTTACATCAGAGCATTTGTTTTATCCTGCTTCTAAAAACACGAAAATTTTTTACTTTTTTGTTTCGAAAATATCTCAAAAAGTATATGAGTTTGAAATTTTGATTGCAGATTGATAAAGGGTCGACTGCTATATTTTTTATGCAATCAATTTGTTTTATTAAAATTGTGAATAAAATTCTCCAGCTTAAAAAATTCTTTAAAACTTGCTTGTTACACTAAGAATATTATGTAGGTAAAGACGACAGCAATTGTAGTCAAAAAAAAAAATCCAATTTCACTTGAAGAAAGGACGACTAAAATTTCATTAAATTCAAAAAAAAAATTAACCACATATCTCACACCTAGTTCAAAAGTAACTCAACTCAAATTAAAAAATTTTCGGTTTTATATGCTTAAACTATGCACAATACACTTGTTTATCTATACAAAAAAAAATATCAGTGTATTTATTTGTTGTAAACTGTTGCAAAAAAACAGTTATGTCTTTAAATATGTTTCTATTGATTTAAGATGCAAAATATTTTTTTTTTGATTTCTGAAAAATGAAAAGTTTGAGTTGAGTCACTTTTGAAACTAGATGTGTGTTAGTAAAAAATATACCAATATTTATATTTTTTTATTTTTTTTAAATAACAAAAAACTATTGTGATAAATGAATGTAAAATCATAAAACAGTTAGTTGATGTGGTTTGTTTTTTTAAAATGAACTGCAATGTTAGTAAAAATAAATTTTTTTTTCTACAAATAACTGACAGTTGCATTAAAAATAAAGAAACTGTATCACAATTCAAACAACTACATATTTTTAAAGCAGAAGTTCCCTGAGTGTACTCATAAAATAATAAAACCACAAAAAAGCGTGTGCAGAAGTTCCCTGAGTGTACTCATAAAATAATAAAACCACAAAAAAGCGTGTAAAAATACAACTTTTTTTAATAGAGATAACGGAAATCAAACTTGATGAGTGTTGACAGTTTTGACATACATTTTAATAAAACAATAGGAACAAAAATATCAAAGTCCACTTTAGCACAGGCAACATGAGGGAACATTTCATTAGAGTTCATCGGAGTATTCATCGTCATGCCTGCAAATCGTTCTAGGTTTTTAGTATCTCTAAAATAAGAAACGGTCCAAAGAAAAAGAATTACTATTAAAATCACTACATTAAATTCTCATCAAAAAAGTGCCATAACAACAATGAATAAAATTGCTTATCAATCAGTATGTGAACTGCAATAGTTAACCATTTAAAGCAATCAAGTATTATAAAAATTATTTTAAAGTAGTAAATATTGTTAAATCTAGCAGACAAAACTATAACCAAGAAAATATAAAAATTCTTCAATACCCAACAAAAAATAACCTGGATTTGAAAAGCAGTAACTACATTTGTATGCTTCCAAAATAGCGCTTCACCGCATTGCATACTATAAAGCAATTAGGGAAGGCATTCTGTCGTGCTTCCCAGAATGCCTTCTTTGAAGCAGTGAATACTGCTTACAATGAAGCAATAAAGTATGCATTACTATGAAGCACTAATGTTGTCAACATACAAAAAGCGCTTCTTAGTGCCTAAGAAGGCATGAGCTTATTGCTTCTAAGAGCACATGAAAGGAGCGCTTTTCACCTGCTTAAAAGAAACATACCAAGTGGGACATTGCGAACAAAAATCATGCCTTCTTTTTTTGCTTTGGAAGCGCTTCGTTATCAAATAATTGCTTCCGGAAGCGCTTCTGGGTAAGCACTATTTTTTGCTGGGACAGAATGCAAAATTTAACCTAATGAAACTTATTTTGTGGCCCTGTTGTTTAAATTGTTATTTTCTTAAATTTTGCTACATATTACTTTCATAGTTTTCGTAAATTTTATTCATCCACAAAAAAAAATTACCATAATTTTGGTTGGTCTTCATTAACATGATACATTTTTAGTAATTTGTTATAAGAAACATAGCTCATATAAACACTAACACTACAACACTGATGATTTATAAACAATGCTCAGTACCCATTATTAACATTCACAACACAGTTTGCTACAACAGACAGTCGGAAGACTACACACAGAGAAATAAAGTGTATTTTAAATTAAGTAATTTCAATGATATTTACACTAGATTTCTGAATATCTTGAATGTTGCAACTAATATTTAAATGAATAAATCGAACTTTGTTGTGACAAACTACTGTTGAGTTGTTACAAACCGACTGAAATTCGAAATAACCCAATTTGAGTCGAAGCAACCGAATTTGTGTTGGCAAACAGCTAAATTTTTTCTCTGTGTGTATGAAGAAATATTATACTAAATGAAAACCATAGAAAATTCCAAAAGTTTTCGTAACATTGATAAGTGATGAAAATGTACATAAAAATATTAAAGGTAAAGAATGAATTACTCCAGGTCTAGGGTAGAAATGTCAGTATCACAGATATTATTTTGAGTACAACAAAAAGTCAAAAGTACCCTACTCACAAAGAGATCTGCCATCAATTTTTACAGGAATAACACAAACATGTTTTTTTTAGGAATTTTGTTTTCAATAATAAACTTTTGGGGAAATATTTTGTAGCAAACAAATGTTGAACAATAAGACCAAAAAGAATTTTAAGTGCAATTTCATTCAAAAAATGAAAATCTAACAACACTTGAAGGCATAATATGTATCGGTAGGTTATGTTGTTTCTATTGTTTTTAAAATAAAAAATTTATTAATGATATAGACAAAAGATATTGTTCAATGAAAGCTGGATAAAAATACATAGAATTATATTTTTCATCACTTGTATACCTTAGAATAAGAGTTTTTTATTTTTTTTTTAACTAAAGCTAAACTTTTAATGCTATAACCCCACTAGAGCGGCATTTATTTTTGTATGACGAAAAACATTTTTTGAAAAAATTTAATTTATTGTCCAAATTATTTTAGTATTAGGTCTAAAAGTCATTTGGAGCAAATTCGAGAAAAATCGTATAGCTTTAAACTTTGCCGCTCCGTTAGCGAAGTTTTTGATTTTTGAAAAATTTTCTTAAATTGCTTAATAAAAATATGTCTTGCGGCACATGCGAATATTTTGAAATTGACCTAACGGTTTTTGAGTTTGCGGTTTGATTTTCACTAGAAATTACGTCTTTTTCTCTATTCTAGATATTTTTTAATAGTAATGAAATAACACCCAAATGACAAAATAAATAACCCCCAATGAAATAAATCCCAAAAAAAATGAAATAAGTCCCAACAAAAAAATGAAATAATACCCAAAAGAATGAAATATTCCCCAAAGGTGAAAATGAATAACACCCAAAATTTGGGGGTTGTTTCGTAATGAAATAACTCCCAAAGGAAGAAATGAAATAAGCTCCAAAGAAATGAAAATATGTCCCAAATTTTTTTTATTTTTTGTTTTCATATTTTTGATTCTTTTGTTACACTGTTCAGTTTTTCTGCGTGGCGGCCTGCGGCCGATCTTAGGGGTTTTCTCCTCCATAGGACGCGGCAGGTGGCTTCGCTGAATACAGTTTTCCTGCGCGCGTCTCATTATCTTCCCTAGTGTGACGCGGGGTTTCTCCTCCCATGGAGGAGAAAACCCCCAAGAGCGGCCGCAGGCCGCCACGCAGAAAAACTAACAAATATTAAAAAAATTTCACTTTTAGCAAAATGAAATATCCCCCAAAAAATATGAAATAACCCCCAAAATAATTGCATATGAAATAATCTCTAAAGAATTTAAATTTTGGGCTTTATTCATTGGGGGTTGCTTCATAATGAAATAATCTCCAAACCGTAAGATGAAATAATCCCCAAAAAAAATGAAAAAACCCCCAAACAATTTTACACAATTTTTTTGGGGGTTATTTCATTTCGTAGCGCCATCCTAGAATTATTTGTTTTTGCACTCAAATCCTACACAAGATAGGTTATCATTTGATCATAATTACGTCTGAATTTAGAGTTGATGTAATACAAAATATTTTTCGAAATAAATTTTGCCCGGTTAAAAATCAACATATATGCATTCATTTATGCACATGTTTAACTCATCCATGCTCATATACGACGGTGGATCCATATGTCCGTGACTTTTCGAACTTTCCTCGTAGTTATATGAAACGCAACACTGTTCCCATCAAGTACCACCTGTTAACAGACTAGTGTCAAATTTTGAGCAAGTTCCGTCATTTACTTTGCGTTTACCAGCTGTTCTTAAAACCTCGTGCATTTTTTTTCAAAAATTGAAAAAAGTGAATTTCGAGTGCTCATTAAACATTATTTTTTGAAAAAAAAAAACCGTCAATCAAACCAAGGAAAAGCTTGATAAATACTATGGGAACTCTGCACCATCGAATTCAATCGTAAAAAATTGGTTTACTGACTTTCGTTGTGGTCGCACAAGTACAAATGACGCTGAACGTTCTGGACGGTCAATTGAGGTCAATACACCCGAAAATATCGAAAAATCCACGATATGGTGTTGGCCGATAGAAGAGTAAAAGTGAGTGAGATTGTTGATGTCATAGGCGTTTTATATGGCAGTGTGGTTTCCATTTAAATGATCAGTTCGCTTTAAGAAAGCTGTCTGCAAGATGGTTGCCGCGTTTGCCCTCAATTGACCATAAACGTAATCGTGGCCAAAAAGATGATGGTAACAGTTTTTTTTGGATGCCCGCAGGATATCCACATCGATTACCTTCAAAAGGGAAAACCAATAAATGCGAATATTATGCCAACCTATTGGGCCGATTTAACAAGGATTTAAAGAAAAAAACGACCCCCATATGGCCAAGAAATGCCTATTTTATGGACCTCGAAAAGCCTATTTTTTGGAAGGGGCACAAAATTCGAGAAACATTGAACTAAGTGTATTGAGCTAAAAGGAGATTATGTAGAAAAATAATTTTTTTTTTTTGCAAAAAAATCTGTGTTTCATTCAAAAAGTCGCGGACTTATTGATCCGCCCTCGTATGAAATGATTCGAGGTCATACATTTTCATATACCAGCTTATAGGATTCATATTGATTTCGCTCTTAGACGCACGTTTCCAATCAGAATTCCTGAAGATCAACATCAGCCAACAATTGAAATAACGTATACGTATATAGATTCTGCTTCAAAACGCAATCACACCTAATAAAGAACAGCTTTGCTTTAAGAAAACCAAACTATGTTAGCTGGAGTCTTCACTATGTAAAATTAATTGGAACGATGAGTTTTCTCGACACAATTATAATCTAAATCTTTCAATAAGCACGATTTATGATATTTTTATTTGAATGTTTTTTAAAATCTGTACCTAAAATGCTTCAGACGATGTTTCGATAAGTAACAGGTTCGCTGACTTCTTTGCATCCACGTATTCATCTACAGTGTTTAATAAAACTACAAATTACCCTTACACAATTCCGAAATATTCTTATATAAACATACCGCCAATTAACGAAAAAACTGTTTTAAAAAATTTACTAAATTTAAAAAGTTCATATTTGGGAGGTCCGGATGGTGTTCCTAGCTGTATCCTAAAGCGATGTTCCAATTCACTTTATGTACCTTTGACTCATCTTTACAATAAATCACTTCAGCTCGGGTACTTTCCAGGAGTGTAGAAAGATTCCAGCATTTTACCTTTATACAAGTCTGGTAGCAAAAACACTGTGTCTAATTATAGAGGCATTGCCTAAGCTTAGTGTTATCCCAAAATTGTTTGAAAAACTGGTTACTGATATGTTATCTCACCAAGTATCTTGCATTCTTTCACCAATTCAACATGGCTTCCGCAGATCTCGCTCCACGATCACCAACTTGTTGGTACTTATTACCTTCGTAAACGATGGCTTTGTTAAGCGAAAACAAACGGATGTTATATACACTGATTTAGTAAAGCATTTGATAAGGTTAACCATGATCTTCTTCTTTACAAATTAGATCGCATGGGCTTCAGTGTGTCGCTTCTAAAATGGATAAATTCTTACTTAAAAAATAGAAAACACATGTTGTTTTCCGTAACACTAAGTCAAGTTTTATAAATGTCTTATCAGGCGTACCTCAAGGTAGTCACCTTGGTCCTCTGCTGTTCACACTATTCCTCAATAATCTTCCATCCGATATTCAACATGCCAACGCCTTAATGTATGCTGACGATGTTAAATTATTCATTTCTATCGACAATCCTGATGATCAAGCTTTACTTCAATATGATATTGTTAACTTTACCACATGGTGTGATGAAAACTTAATGGAACTTAATACAGAAAAATGTAAATACATGATTTTTTCAAGGTTAACCCCTTTTAAAGGGTTATACTGATGAACAATGAGCTGCTGGATCTGGTTTATACATTTAACGATCTTGGAATATTACTTGATACGCAACTTGATTTCAAAAACATATTACTACAACTGTAAATAAAGCAACCGGAGTTTTTGGTTTTATAAAACGCTAGGCTAAGGAGTTTTTAGATCCCTATACAACAAAAGAACTTTTCACAACGTTAGTGAGGCCAATTCTGTAATACGGATCTGTTGTTTGGGATCCATTCTATGAAACACATTCGAAATCCTAGAGTCAGTACAAAAACAATTTTTGCTATTTTCTCTCCGAAATCTCTGCTGGAATCCACTCGTGAATCTTGCTTCTTATGAAAACCGTTTACTTCTTATTAGACTGCCTACACTAAAAAGTCGAAGACTAATGCTAAATGTGACATTTATATTAAAACTAATAAATGGAACAATAAATTCTGAATACCTACTAAGTAACACTCGTTTTTACGTAACAAGAAATTTCGAATTCCTTCACCTAAAAACTGTACGAACAAACTATGCTTATGCAGATCCTTTTCGCCGTATTTGTTCTGATTTTAACCAATTATATCATGTCATTGATTTTAACACAAGTCTTGACAATGTGAAGCGGGAATTAATTATTTATCTTAATCAAATTTTAAAATTTTTTGTAAAACCTGTAATATTTTTAATAATTTAAATTTATAGTCTGTAAGGATTTTTTATCTATAGACTGAATAAATAAATACATAAATATATGTTCATAATAGTTCAGTTCAGACTCGAAGCATTTGAAATGTGGTGCTATCGAAGAATCTTAAGTATAAAATGGACCGATAGAGTAAGGAAACGAGGAAGTATTACAGGCTTTGAACAAAGACCGTGAGCTCTTAAAAAACATCAAGCGTTAAAAAACAGCATACCTCGGTCATATAATAAGAGGACCAAAATATGAATTGCTACAGCTCATTATCCAAGGAAAGATTGAAGGAAGACGTGGAATCGGTCGCAAGCAGTTATCATGGCTCAGAAATATAAGAAATTGGACTGGGTTACGAACAATGAATGATCTTATAAACACTGCTAGAAATAGAGATGATTTTTAACTATAATTAATAATATTAATTAAATGTACATTATAAAATGTATTTAGAATTCTTATGTAATATTTTAGAATATTTAAGTAATGCTCGAAAAAATATGTAACATGTAAAAAAAAAAAAAAAAAAACTAAATGTATGTAGTCGCTAAAATCCAGAAGTGGATATGCAAATAAAGAAGAAGAATAGTTCGTATGGTATCATACGTATGTATATATGTATGTACACATATGACTATGTATGAAAATGCATTGACATGGATGATTGTATATGTAAATCTAACGTAAATTTTCGTTAATGCACACAGATTTGATTCATTTATGATTCATCATATGAACATATAATAATAGTTTATAAACACATATGAATCATGTATGGAAGCATGTGTATCCATATATGTCGATTTTTTAACAGGGGGCAAATCGTTGGCCAATAAGATGATGGCAACAGTTTTTTTGGATGAACGCTCGATTACCTTCAAAAGCGAAAAAACAATAAACGGCTAATATTATGCCAACTTATTGGACCCCGATTTAACGAGGACTTAAAGAAAAAAACAACCCCATATGGCCAAGAAACTCCTATTTTATGGACCTCGAAAAATCCTATTTTTTTGGAAGGAATACAACAATTAGAGAAACGGTGGACTAAGTGTATTGAGCTAAAAGGAGATTATGTTTAAAAACTATTTTTTTTTTGCAAAAAGAAACTGTTTCATTCAAAAAGTCACGGACTTATTGATCCGCCCTTGTATGAAATGATTCCAGGTCATACATTTCCATATACCACCTTATAGGATTCATATTGATTTCGCTCTTAGACGCACGTTTCCAATCAGAATTCCTGAAAATCAACATCAGCCAACAATTGAAATAACGTATACGTATATAGATTCTGCTTCAAACGCAATCACACCTAATAAAGAACAGTTTGCTTTAAGAAAAACCAACTATGTTACGCTGGAGTCTTCACTATGTAAAATTAATTGGAACCGATAAGTTTTCTTGACACAATTATAATCTAAATCTTTTAATAAGCACGATTTATGATATTTTATTTGAATGTTTTTTTAAAATCTGTACCTAAAATGCTTCAGACGATGTTTCGATAAGTAACATGTTCGCTGACTTCTTTGCATTCCACGTATTCATTACAGTGTTACTATAAAACTACAAATTACCCTACACAATTCGGAATATTCTTATATAAACATACCGCCAATAACGAAAAACTGTTTTAAAAAAATTTACTAAATTTAAAAAGTTCATATTTGGGAGGTCGGATGGTGTTCCTAGCTGTATCCTAAAACGATGTTCCAATTAACTTTATGTACCTTTGACTCATCTTTACAAATAAATCACTTCAGCTCGGGTACTTTCAGGAGTGTAGAAAGATGCCATCATTTACCTTTATACAAGTCTGGTAGCAAAAAACAACTGTGTCTAATTATAGAGGCATTGCTAAGCTTAGTGTTATCCAAAATTGTTTGAAAAACTGGTTACTGACTATGTTATCTCACCAAGTATCTTGCATT
>CM037851.1:88328467-88363534 GCA_021234595.1 Delia radicum | reverse complement strand
CCAATTACACTAACAAATATTTGTAATTAAAAAATTTTAAGATTCAATTACATACAATCATTAAATATTTTTTCATTTGTATGTTAATCGCCTTATGAAGGCTAAGTAAACGATATATTATTAGAGTAATATTAAACCATAAAAGGGTCTAAATTAAAATCTAAAATATCAATAACCCAAAAAAAAGTAAGTCCCTAAAATTATTAATATTTCCAAATTTAAAATAAATTGCTCTAACAATATATATACATATATATACGAGGGCGGTTCAATAAGTCCGTGACTTTTCGAACTTTCCTTATAGTTATATGAACGCAACACTGCTCCCATCAAGTACTGACTATTGTCAAATTTTGAGCACGTTAATTCATTTACTTTGCGTTTAACAGCTGTTTAAAACATACAACCTCGTGGATTTTTTTAAAATGGAAAAAGTGAATTTCGACGTGCTCATTCAACATTATTTTTGCGAAAAAAAAACCGTCAATCAAACCAAGGAAAAGCTTGATAAATACTATGGGGATTCTGCACCATCGATTTCAATTGTAAAGAGTGGTTTTACTGACTTTCGTTGGGTCACACAAGTACAAATTCCGCTGAACGGCCAATTGAGATCAGTTACACATGAAAATTTCTACAAAATCCACTATTTGGTGTTGGCCGATCGCAGAGTAAAAGTGCGTGAGATGTTGATGCCAATAGGCATTCATATGGCAGTGTGGTTTTGAATTTTAAATGATCAGTTGGGTTTAAAAAAAGCTGTCTGCAAGATGGGTGCCGCATTTTTCTCGCAATTGACCATAAACATAATCGTGTGACAACTTCAAAGGATTGTTTGGAGTGTTTTAACAGCAATTGAAAACATGGATTCATTACAACACTCCGTAGACAAAGCAGCAGTCTAAACAATGGGTTTTCTCCGGGTGAACCGCCCTCCGAGAAGGCCAACGTAAGTTTTGTCGGCCAATAAGGTGATGGCAACAGTTTTTTTGGGATGCACACGGGATAATCCACATCGATTACCTTCAAAAGGGAAAAACAATAAACTGCGAATATTATGCAACTTATTTGACGGATTTAACGAGGATTTAAAAAAAAACGACCCAATATGGCCAAGAAAAAAGTTCTTTTTCATCAAGATAATGCATGGCTGCACACTTATGCAGTCTCAATGGCAAAATTCCATGAATTGGGCTATGAATTGGTACCTTCATCCGCCATATTCCTCTGGGCTTAGCCCCCGGTGACTATTTCCTATTTCCAAACCTATAAAAGTGTGATTTAGCTCCAACGATGAATTATTGATCAAACAAATGCCTATTTTTTGGACCTCGAAAAATCCTATTTTTTGGAAGGGATACAAAAAGTGGAGAAACGTTGGACTAAGTGCATTGAACTAAAAGGAGATTATGTTGAAAAATATATTTTTATTTTTTTTTTTGCAAAAAAACTGTGTTTCATTCAAAAAGTCACGGACTTATTGATCCGCCCTCGTATAAAACATTTCAAAGGGTGTGTTGGAATACGAAATTGAAGAAGAAGAAACATCATTAACTCCACTTAAATATTATTTTAATTCTATTTCATTAATTTTCACCCACTAAATGTATTTGCTTCGTACTCATTATTACAACTTATGATACCCTTAACCACAATGTGGTTTAGCTTAAGGCTATAAAGCCTTTTATCTTTTTTTTCGTTATTTACTAAATATTTGTAGAATTATGAAACTTACCATTTAAATACAAATAGATGGGAGAGTAAGTAAAAAGTATCCTTAATTAATATCCTTAATAATTCATGTGGATGTGACTGAAAGATAATTACGCCTTATTTTATAATAAACGACTTAATTATAGAAACACAAATACACAAGCACAATTTATTTATTAGTAGTACTAACATTTATTTATACCTTTAATATTTAAAAAAAAAAAAAACAATTTTTTTTTTTAATATCTTTAATATATATATTAATGATTTTGATTATGCGATAATTTATTAAAATTTTTCAACACTTAAAAAATTATCTAAATATATAACTCAATAGCTATTTATTATGATAATTTAATATATAAAATGTGAATTTTGGATTAAAAAAGGTATTGAACTGGTTTCTTTTCCGTTTTCGATTTCAATCAAAGCACGTTTTCGTTAAACATATTTTTAAGGATGACATCTACACAAATTCTAGTATTTTTATATTTTTAAAAGAAATTTTTATTTAAATCTTTTAATTATTTAAACAATTTCTTGAAATATTTTAAATTTGATTTTAATTTAAATTTTTCATCATTCGTATTTGTTGTTGTTTTTATTTATTTTTTTTTTTTTCTTAATTTTGTATCATTCTTTTTTTTTTCCTTTATATTTTGTTACGTATGCGTTACGTTATTTTCCGTTAACACAACATGAACGCACGACAACGACATTAGTAATACGACTGATGTAATGGTGAGCTCCTGTATTATGCCGAACATAGATTTAAGACTAGGCCGGAAAAGACGGCTAAATAGCAAGTACCAACAAAAAATAATAAAAAAAAAAATAGAAAGAATAACATGGAAGTGGAAAATTTCACGCACACACATACATAAACATAAAATAACAACAAACTTGTTCTCCGCAATGTGAGTTTACAACTTTCGATGTTGCCATATTTTTAGAAATTTTTCAAATTACACAGAGTCTAACAAAAACTCCGAATGTATTTCATGTTTTATTAAACATATGTAACTTTTATATTCCTAAATTTTATAAAATTTCATTAAACTAATTTGTTTTAAATAGGGACATTTAACAAATAATGAGCACAAAAAAACGACATTTTAAATTTAACCTCTTCTGATTTTTCTTAAAAAAAAAAATGTGTAAAAAAATATAAAAATTTTCCTAGTTAACTAGTGTGTTAACATATTTTTTTCTCTTTTTAAAATTATCAGCTTATTTTCATGTTAATTTCAATTTATAATGAGCTTTCAACCTCCGTATATTTACAAAAATAAAGCAAATCAAACATATTTATTTTAATCGTTTGAAGCTACAAGACATTACCCTATGTCTTTTGAAATTCTCTAGATTATTGCGTGAACTGAGTTTCTTCGAAGCTTTTTGTTTGATATGTACTGTGAGAATGAATGAACATTTTGAATGTGAATTCTTTGTTCCCAAAATATACTATAGAGGTCGCTACGGATGACAAATCATTAAAATAATATAATTTCTGAAATCCTGAGGAAACCTCCTTTCATCTAAGTACCCAAAGTTGTATGTTTATACGCATACCAGTTTTAGGGCCCGGCCCAAAAAACCGAAGATAGAAAAAAAATGTCTTTTTTAATTCCCGAGGGGGCAATATTTTTTTTTGAGGAACGCCCTGTAAAGTGCGGTTTTCCTCTTTTTTTTATTTATGTACGTTTTCTTATTTTAACTATAGATTTCTCTAAGTGCATTGAGTAGTAGAGAGCTAAAGCACACTTACACAACGACAAAATCTTTTTGCCTATCTCTGATCTATCTATCTCTGATCTAGAGTGAATCTTCACGACGCTCTGACTTATTAAATAGCAGCAAAATTGTTTTTGTTTTTATTCTTAGCGGCAGTTTTCTCTTTTTAATTTGATTTAAACTTAAAACCGACACAGTTTTTGCGTTGTTATAGACAAATGATTCCCGCTAATGGATATAGTATGCTTAAACATCGGTTAGCACATGCACAACATCTTAAAAAGTATTTTGCAAAAGTGCCTAGAATTTTTGAAATTTGTCAGATAAATGATTTAAAATGTAACGAAATATGCTTTTTGACAAAAAACACGAACACCGCTAGAATTTTTATTTTTTATTTATCAAAAAAATTGTAATAAAAAAATACGACACCTAAATAATGATTTGCTCAAAATGATAATAATTTATTTAAAAACAAGCCTGAAAATGTGTTAGTTTGAGAAAAAACACAAAGTCAAAAATTTTCTCACGTCCCCATTCACCCCACCTTCCCCTGCATTAAAAATAAATATTATTAAGTTATGGTTTTTTTTGAAATTATTTCTAAATTATTTTCATATATTTCCCCGTTAATTGGCAACTTCATTTATAAGTTGAGTAGCATCCAAAAAGTTAAACTAAGAAAAAAACTCTCTCAGAGATGGCAAAAAAAAACAAGTAATAACAAAATGCACCCAGTAATCAAAATTAAACTCATTAAATTTATATTTTGTGACAAAACAATAACTAAACAAAACTTACAAAAATAAAAAAATATGAAAGAAAAGAAAGGAATTTTTTAACTTTTATCCTAAAATTTTATATTCATTTCGAAAAACAGATTTTTTTAAAACATATTTTACAAGTTTAATGTTAAGCTTTAATTTAACAGGTTTTAATGGTTGCTTATATATCTTAAGGAAATGACGTAGATAAACAGGATATAAACCTTGCGCTTTTAACGATAAAACGTAAGAGACAATCTACACTTGTTTTTTGCTTTGTAATGGTACAGGAAAATTAAAAATGTTGATGTCATCAAAAGTAATAAAAGAGCACTACAGCGAAATAATAGTTTGTATTTGTAACATACTTTTCCTGCGAGTATTTTGTATAAGAAGAGCAACAAAATGTTTTTTGAAAAATTTGGGTGTATTCTGACATGCGTTTTAAAGTAGTTTAAAATTGTTTGCAAATTCGTTATTTACTTAATATTTAAAAGCTAAATTTCTCTTTACTTAAATAATGGCTTCTCTTAAGAAAGTAGTTACTCTTATTATGCTCTTTATACTTCCAGCGATAGTTTCCAATAGCACAGTTTAAATAAAGCTCTCACAGTTAACTGTTACACATTATTAGTAGCACATTTATTCTCAATTCTCTTTTCCAAGCATTGTCCCAAACAATTTAAATTCTCACTTTTCTCTCTCTTTCTCTCTGCTGTTCAACCTACTTCCTGGTATTTTGTCCCAAAATTATTTTTATTATTCTCATTTTTTTTTTTAATTTTTGTTTGTTTTTTCTTTTTCTTATAAAACATAAAATCATCACATATTTTATGCATATTTTTTGTTAACACTTTAGCATATCTACACGTCCTTTAAGCTTACAAATAATTATATTAATAATGATGCTTATAACGTTGATTGTGTTGATTGTAATGATATTAATGATAATGACGTTGTTGTTATTTTTATGTTTTGAAGTTATAAAAGAAATTCCAGTTAAAGTCTTATTTTTTCTTGGTGCTTCCATACCCACTTTTTATATGTAGTGTCTTAGGTCAGAATGTATCATATACGTAAAATAATAATGACTTTTGGCTTGACTCACATAAAATTTGCATATTTCAAAAAAAAAGTGCAATTAATATTTTGGCATAAAATGTAATGAATGCTCAAAGATAAAGAGATTTTAATTGGTTAGAAAATTATAATGTTTTGATAATATTTTGAGTAAACACTTTAAATTATATTAGAGGTGTTATGAAAAGCAAAGTAAATTACACTGAAGTTTAATATTAATTCAAAAGGGATCGAACCGGCTACTTACCGTTTATCTGACAAATATTTTAACTTTAATCTCAACACAATTTAAATATGTTTTTCTCAAATTTCAACCTCGAATATTTTTTAGTGTCAAATTTATATGTATGTGTCTAAAAGTAAATTTGTACATACAACAGAAATTCGGTTGCTAATCTCAATATTTTATTAGAGTTGCCAAAAATATGGACACATTTTATATCATTTTAAAATTGACAAGGAAAACTAATACGGTGATTTTTGAAATCACAATGCAACACTTCATCTTAATTTTTCATACGAGGGCTGATCAATAAGCCCGTGACTTTTTGAATGAAACAAAGTTTTTTTTTTTTTTGTAAAAAAAAAATATTTTTCAACATATAATATTTTTCAACATAATCTCCTTTTAGCTCAATACACTTAGTCCAACGTTTCTTAAATTTTTGTATCCCTTCCAAAAAGTAGGATTTTTCGAGGTCCATAAAATAGGCATTTGTGTGACCAATAGTTTCACCCTTGGAGCTAAATCTCTTTCCACCGAACCATTTTCTTCAGGTTTGGAAACAGGAAATAGTCACTGGCGGCGAATATGGCGGATGAGGTACCAATTCGTAGCCCAATTCATGGAATTTTGCCATTGAGACTGCACACATGTGCACTAGGGCGATAACTTTTTTTGGACAACATTCTCCCCAGGGGTTTTGTAATGGCAAATATTGTATTAATGATAAAAAAAACTATTTCAGTTTAATCTGGTAAAAAAACCTTACGCACCGACAGCGATTTCTAAAATGCCTTTAATGTATTTTTTTAAATTTTTTTTAATAACAATTTTTTTAAAATATGGTTTTTACATATGTAAGTATGTAAACAAATAATAACAATAAGTGATTAAAAGTAGGTATTGTACTTTAGGTTCTTTTTGCTCAGATGATTTTATTGCAGCATTATAAATTCCAGCCTGTAATGGCGTAGGTATAGCTATTCCACACTTAGCCAAATTTTTTTTACTACTAACTTTTACATCAGTAACTAAGTTTACAGCTGGTTTTGTTGACATCTTGGTTGGCCTATGTCTTCCAGTTGGTGTGTAACTATAGTCAGTTTCATCATCAGCATGTTGCTCACTATGAAAAACTGACGAAGACTCTGAATCAGAGGATATTTCTTCAATTTCCTTTGATTCAATTTTTAAATCATTTGCGTTAGTTGTAATATGAATTGTTTGTCAAATGTAATTCCTTTAGGTCGTTTTATTATCTTCTTTTAATATTTAATTAAGATCTCAACTTTATGTTTCCCGCGTTCACGACGAATTGCCTTTAGTTTAAGCTTCTGGCATAGACTTAATAGCTCATCAGAAATAATAACATACCTTTTTGCTTTACACTTTTCAAAATTGACCAACGCATTAAATCTTCCTATAATATCATCTTCCTTTGGCATTTTGTTTAATTCATGTAATGGTATATTAACGACAGGTATATCTCTACAGTTTTTAACACTTATTTTGCTTTTCTTATAATTCATTTTTACCAAACCGATTTAATCTTTTGTTTTAAATTACAACCAATATATGAAAATGACAAGAATTGCTATGAATTTGTATTTAAAAAAAAAAAAACAAATTAAATAATATATGTGAAAACAAATTTTTTTTTTATATAAAAAACTGCAAAAAACTAGCGCAAATTAAAAGTAAATTTGGAAGGAAACTATTTCATTGACTCGAAAACGAACTTTACTATTGAAATCAGCATGCCTTAATTATATAGATGTAATGGTCAGACGTTGAGGCATCAAAAAAAGTTTTTTTTTTAACTTTGTTTGATTCAAAACTTTAACGCGTTTGGTGCGTAACCTTTTTTAACGATAGCGAAAACTAAAAACGCATTTCTTAATATTTGTCCATGCCCTACACGATTTTGTCTGGGGAGATTTGATATTTGCAAAAAATGCAAAAAGTTATTACCCTAATGTGCACCCATGCATTATCTTGATGAAAAAGAACTTTTTTGTTGGCCATATTGAGTCTTTTTTTTAAATCCTCGTTAAATCGGTCCAATAAGTTGACATAATATTCGCCCGTTTATTGTTTTTCCCTTTTAAAGGTAATCAATGTGGATTATACTGCGTGCATCCCGAAAAACTGTTGACATCAGCTTATTGGACGACAAACTTACCTTGGCCTTCATCGGAGCCGGTTCACCCGGAGAAATCCATTGTTTAGACTGCTGCTTGGTCTCTGGAGTGTTGTAATGGATCTATGGGTCATCCTCGGTTACCAAACGCCGCAAAAACTCATTCGAATTGCGGTTAAACAACTCCAAACAATCCTTTAAAGTTGTCACATGATTACGTTTATGGTCAATTGAGAGCAAACGCGGCACCCATCTTCCAGACAGGTTTCTTAAACCCCAACTAATCATTTAAAATCTAATCCACACTGCCATATGAAATGTCCAGAACGTTCAGCATCATTTTTACCTGTGCTACCACAACGAAAGTCAGTAAACCACTTTTTTACCATTGAAATCGATGGTGCAGGGTCCCCATAGTATTTATCAAGCTTTTTCTAGGTTTGATTGACCTTTTTTTATTTCGCAAAAAGGAATGTTTAATGAGCACTCGAAATTCACTTTTTTTTCATTTAAAAAAAAAATAAACGCAAAGTAAATGACGGAACTTGCTCAAAATTTGACAGTAGTATTCTAACAGGTGCTACTTGATGGGAGCAGTGTTGCATTTCATTTAACTACTAGGGAAGTTAGAAAAGTCATGGACTTATTGATCCGCCCTCGTATTTTGTATTTTGCCTTACAAAATTGTATAAACACCTGAGCTTCATTTTAATTACAATTGTCAAATATATCCCCTCTTTTTTGAGGTGTTAAATGAAAAACAAATGCATTAAAACACAAAATTCTAATTTAGCAAAAATATCTTGTCCGGCAGAATAAAAACACTACCCAGCCAGAAAAATACAAACGGCAAAGCATTGAACCAGTGCTTCCAACGGTGCTATGAGCGTTGGCAGAGTTTTGGATTTCTGAAGATTTAAGTGATTTGCCAACCCCAAAATGATAACACCGGGCAGGGCTTGGTCATTCCTTTTTAAAACGCTGGCAAAACACTGGCAATGAGCGCTTAGCCAGTAAAAAAACCATAATTTTAAAACGTAGGCAAAGCATTGGTAGAAGAACCAATAAAGTTTTTTTTTAATGATAAAATAAATGCTTTGCCAACCCCAAAATAATAACACCGGGCAGCGCTTGGCCGTTTCTTTTTAAAACGTTGGCAAAGCACTGGCAACGCGTGCTTTGCCAGGACCAACACCATAATTTTTAATTTTAATTTTTCTAAGCTAGTGCTGTGCCAGTGCTTTTATATTTTTACGGTTGAAAATTTTGTAAATCAAGTACTGGCAAATCGCTTTTTACGAACGTTGGCAGAGCATTCTAAACCAGGTCTGTGCCAGTGCTTTTATTATTTTTACTGTTGTAAATGTTGTTAGTCAATCACTGGCAAAACGCCTTTTACTGACGTTGGCAGAGCGTTGTAAATCATGCTTTGCCAGCAATTTATTTGTTGGACCATTTTTTTATACAGTGCTCTAGCAGTGCTTGATTTTTTATACCATTGGCAATTCTGGCTGGGTAATAACACCCCATTTTTTTATTTTTTATTTTAATAATTTTATTTTTGTTGTTAAAAATTAATAAAATCATGCAAATACACAATAAAATACATTTCGCACAAAATGTTTTCGTTTAAATTTAAATAATTAATTTTTAATTTTTTAATAATTTAATTTTCAATAATTTTTAAATAAATTTATTTTATTACTTTTTTGTGCTTTGTTTACGTTTTCAGTTCCTTTTTAGGGTTGCCAATACTAAGTTATATGAATGCCTGCAAAAAAGCTGTAAAATTTTTTAAATTTTTTCACAAAGACGGCAACTCTGATATGAAAATAATTGACAGTTGAAGTTATAACGTAAGACTCGGACCACATTTCTAGGTCCGTTAAAAGAGTAAAAATTGGTTAAAAAGTAAATAACTTTAGAATTTTTTTAGTCTATGGAGTCTTAAAAAATAGGTTTTTAACAATAATTGTATTCAATTATCTGCAAATTGAAAAGCGATCTACTGAGTCACACCTACAACCTACACTATGTCGCTTTTAAGGACGCTTTCATTGTAGCAAATTGTAATTAGTATCTTTTTTCCATACATCTTGTATTGTTATTTTAAATATAAAGTACTTTTTTTGAAGTTCAATTTTTAGACTCGTGAATTTTTTAAATCTGGTAAGGATATATATAATGACAAATTTAAATTTTTTTGTAAGCTCGAAAGTAATTGTTCTTAAGTGCAACCAAGCCATTTATGTTTTTATCTATCAAGTATAACACGGAAAGATAGCTTATTTGGTAGAACTATTGACTGGCAACGTGGAGTACAAGGTTCGTATGGCGTATGTTTTGTTTTTTTTGATAATTTTTTTTTTATTTGTAAATCTATAATTATACTAATTATATTTTTAATACATAGGTAGTAACATGTTTTACTATTTTTTGTATGTTGCTTGGTAATGACACCTTATTATTTTGCTCGACATACCCATATAAAAGTAAAGTTTTTTGCAACGACAAAATACCACCAGCAAAACTGTATACATTCACGTCGAAATTTCTTAAAAAAAAGAGAAAGAGGAAATTAAACACAAAGACAGTGAATAGTTTTGACAATTTCTTACAATAACAGGTGGAAAGCGAATGGCTCACCTTAGCGAATAACTTACAATATCGGACACTGCCTTAAAATAGCGCGAATACACTATGAGAACTATTAAACAACTATTTTTTTTATATAAAAACTATTAGATAAGAAAGCAAATGAATATAACTAAGCCGTTGCATTTTAGATTGTTTGTTTCCACCGCTGCCACGTTTTTAACATTCGCATTTGTATTTGATTTTCAAGTGGTATTTGTTTGTTTTATATAATCGTGCAATTTTTTAAAATTTGTATAAAAATTTTCTTAGAATTTGTTGGCATTAAAAATCTATCACAAAAAATAAAATTCTACATTAACAGGAAAAAACAAATATTTTTGTTGAAGTTTTTCATGAATTCCTTTATGTACTAGCTAAGTTTTCAATGATTTCATTTAGTTGGTAGTTTTATGTTTGTATTTATTTTTTAAGAACGCTAAAATATATTTTACTTTAGTGTTTATTAAGTTCTATTTTAATACATGTTGTCTTAATGCAATGGAAAAAAGAAAAGTGTTTCTTTTGGTTGAAAATCATTTCGCTGAAGTTGGTTATCGATGTAGAAAATGATGAATGTATTTAATTTATTGTTTTTCAAAATAATAATAATATAAAAATTAGTTCACATAAAAATATAAATGAGAAAATTGTCACGCGAAATGAAAAACAGTTCGATTTCGCATTCCGTAGTTTGGCCACATCTTATCTTTGTGCACTCACTGTTCGTATAAGCTATATTAAATTTTAAACAGTATTAAATATAACTCATACGTAACAGTGGTCAACAATTTGTTAGTAAAACAGTATATTTGATAAAAAAAAAATCGGCATTTATATAGATATATTGGCACAAACTCAAGCTTTTTAAAAGGTTGAGCAGTTAAAAGAGATTCCAAGACAAATAAAATAATGTTTAAACGGAACTCGCTTTAAATTTCAGCCGAATTATAAAACGTAGATAAAGATTTTTTTCTACATACACACAGATAAATATGCTCCATTAAATAACCTCGCACGAAATAACTCCCCAAAACAAAAATTAAATAAATCCTCAAAAATGGGGAAAGGATTTTAACTGTATTTGTCCTTTCAAAGGACATATAAAGTTAAATTTTTAAACAATTTATTTAAATATTTGTGCTCATTAATAAAACAATTAGACCAGTTGTTATAGTTCTTCTGTTTGCGTATATATTAATGAGTATTTTTTTGTTTCTGTTTCTTGATGATATTGTTATGCTGTGATACCTGTTACCATGATTGTCCGATTTATTTTGTAGGTTTTCGCCAAACACACGCAAAAACAATCATCATGCTATTATAGTTTAAGAGCATCCCGATATGATTGAAACACTAAACAATTGTAATATGATTCCCATAATCACATTATCATACTAGATGATGATAAAATCGTTCCCAGTGATCATAATATGATCAGCCAGAATCATGCTTATGATTATTAGGATCCAGGGACCGTAAAAATTATTCCTTTTTTCATAAAAGTCAGATGATAAAAGTTATTTTTTGATTTTTATTTTTTCGAGCAAAAATAAAAATTATTTTTTGATGTTTATTTTTTCGGGCAAAAAATAAAAGTTATTATTTGATTTTTATTTTTTCGAGCAAAAGTAAAAATTATTTTTTGATTTTATTCTTTCGAGCAAAAATAAAAGTTATTTTTTGATTTTTATTTTTTCGATCAAAAATAAAAGTTATTTTTTGATTTTTATTTTTTCGAGCAAAAATAAAAGTTATTTTTTGATTTTTGTTTTTCGAACAAGTATAAAAGTTATTTTTTGGTTTTTATTTTTTTTTTTTTACCAAAAATAAAAGTTATTAGGTTTGTTATTATGATTTTTCAGTGATGATAGATATATAGCAAATATTTTGCAATGTTATTTTTTGTGATAACTGTATTAATATATATTATTATACATTTTTTAAGTATCTAACTACTAGACAAACATCTATATTTGTACGAGCAGTGCGCCAATATTTGGAAACTAAAATCGTCATTTTAAAACAAGAATTCTTCAAAAAAATCGTCATATTAAAAATAAGTTTTACTGATTATAAAACTCGAAAATATTACAAAAGGCAACCATAAAATTTATATATTATATGTATATATTTATATTATATATATATAATATAATTGCGTTATTTGTTATTTATTCGTTATAAAAATAAAAATTTATAACTTATGGAATTTCAACTCAAGAAATTTAAATAAATATCAAAAATAACTTTTATTTTTGCTCGAAAACATAAAAATCAAAAAATAACTTTTATTGTTGCTCAAAAAAATGAAAATCAAAAAATAACTTTTACTTTTGCCCGAAAAAATAAAAACCAAAAAATATCTTTTATTTTTGCTCGAAAAAATAAAAATCAAAATATAACTTTTATTTTTGCCTTAAAAAATAAAAATCAAAAAATAACTTTTATTTTTGCTCGAAAAATAAAAATCAAAAAAATAACTTTTATTTTTGCTCGAAAAAATAAAAATCAAAAAATATTTTTTATTTTGCTCAAAAAAATAAAAATCAAGAAAAAACTTTTATTTTTGCTAAAAAAAATAAAAATCAAAATTTTAAAAAGCAATGCATTTTATTATCGACTAGTTCATAAGGATCAAAATGGTAGGATCAAATGGTCTAGTTGCTTTTTTGTTTAAAAATTTTAAAATAACTGTTATTTTCAAAAATTGGCTTTGAAATTTATAAAAAAAAAAACAAAATAAAATGCATAGTTTTATAACATAAAACAAATTTCGTAAAGCAGGCAACAAAATTTATAGCCATTTTAACTTTTATACGCTAAAAAAATGTTTCAAAAATCGACAAATTATATACACATTAAAAATCGTTACCAAAAAAACGTTCAATATATCAACTTAACAAGGTATTTAAAAAATATATATTTGAAAAGTTACACGTAGAAAAAAACTGGGTTAATATCGAAGAGCTTAGTTTCAAGTTAGTTTTACAAATTTCTTGTAAAAACTAGGATTTTTTTAGAAATTTTTTACTAGGCTTGAATATATTTTACAAAATAATGTAAATATTTACTAGAGATTTGTAAAAATAAAAATAATCAATTACCTTCTGGTCGTTTTTCTTTGCCGGTCTCAAATGCATCAGAAAACTAAATACTCATCCTCATGATGAGTTCGTGGCATAAATACAAAATTATCAACGTTATTTAAAAATAGATTGGATTTTGCTCAACATAAAATAGTTTTCACTGAAACCTGGTTAAAAAAGAATATTTTTAATGCTGAGATTTTATGTAATAAATATAATATTTATAGATTGGATAGAGAAACTAAAACAATCGGGGGTGGAGTTTTAATAGCTGTCTCTTGTCAACTTGCATCTGAGGCAATTCAGTTTGATTTACCTCGAGATATTTAATTTATTGGCGTTCTTATCAAAATTAAGCAAAAACAATTGTTTGTAACATGTTCCTATAGTCCTCCTGGTTCTGATCAACAACTTTACGATATTCATATAGGAACTATTAAATCTGTCGTGTCAAAAGCTAATCCTGATGATTCTATCCTTGTATTTGGGGATTTTAATCTTCCTTCAATTTCCTCGACATATTTAAATGAATCATTTTATTATTCGGCATCTACTTCAAATGATTGGAATGATGCTGTTGTTAATAATTTGTCAGACCTAAGCCTATTTCAAAACAATGGTGTTCACAACGTTCAAGGAAGGCTTCTAGATTTAATGTATGTCAATGAGCCAACAGATTATTCATTAAATCTCACTGACCCTTTTACCATACCGGAAGATCCATACCATCCCACTATTGCCGTTTACCATCAAACACAACTCTGGTAATGATAATTCAAAAGTATTTTGTTTTAAAAAGGCAAATCATAATGATTTAAATTATTATTTTTATAATACAAATTGACTTCATTTATTATCTATCGCTAATGGTAAATCAACATCAATTAATTCAATGATCGATGTATTTTACCAAACTATTTTAAATTATAGAACGATTGTATCCCGAAACATATTCCTGCTAATCATTCTGGAGCACCGTGGAACACAAAACAATTTACGAGACTAAAAAATTTAAAGAATAAACGATTTAAAAAATATAAAGAAACTGGCTTAGTAACTGATTATAGCAAATATTCTGTTAAGCGCGCTGAATATAATTTGCTTAAGAGAAAACCTTCTATCTTTCCAACTGTCATGAAGTATCTCAATCGTGAATCCCGAGATGATATTGTCATAAGTGACATGTTTGCTGTTTTCTTTGGTTCAACTTATTGTAATGCTCAATATGACACTTTGAATAATTATCCATTTCCCGTTACAGAACATCAATTAATAACTTTTAATCTTATAACCACTGATGATATCGTTAAAAATTTAAAAGAATTTAAAAACTCAACAACTTGTGGGCCTGACGGTGTTCCCAGTTGCATCTTAGTCAATTGGGCAGAGGCTTTGGCGTATCCCTTGAGCAAAATGTTTAATATCTCCATTAAAAATGGTTGTTTCCCAAAACTATGGAAGGACTCTTTCTTAATTCCATTATTTAAATCTGGAAATAAGTCAAGTGTTATTAATTTTTTTTTTTTTTTTTTTTTATAATTTAACCAATACTCAGGGGATGCCCCCCTACTCTGCAGTGCATTGTATTGATCAGGAAAATAAGGTATGGGAAGGAGGAAAGAGGGAGTAGTGTTTGTGGATATTTGATTTAAATTTTTCTAAATTGTAAGAGGAATAGCAAAACTCTGCGCGATTCCAAAACTATTCGAAAATGTTAACTGATTCTCTGTGTCATCAAATTTCGTCAATAATATCTCCTCTTCAGTATGGTTTTCGTAATCTATTACAATAAACAACTCTGGTAAATCGTGGCTTCCTTAATGGCGAAAAAACTAATGTCATTTACACTGATTTCAGTAAAGCTTCTGATAAATTTAACTATAATCTTTTATCCAAAAAACTATATATGATGGGTTTCGCTGAAAATTGTTTAAGCTGGTTAAAGTCATACTTAAAAGACAGAAATCAGAATGTTTATTTTAATAACACAACTTCGAAAATATTATTGTAACATCCGGGGTTCCTCAAGGCAGCCATCTTTAACCAATTTTATTTTCTCTTTTTATTAATGATTTACCATCGGTAATAAAGTTTTCAAACGTGCTTATGTATGCTGATCAGGCACGTAGCTAGGGGGGGGGGGCTTGGG
This sequence comes from Delia radicum, assembly GCA_021234595.1. Taxonomy (NCBI): domain Eukaryota; kingdom Metazoa; phylum Arthropoda; class Insecta; order Diptera; family Anthomyiidae; genus Delia; species Delia radicum. The sequence goes on along the minus strand of CM037851.1, from coordinate 88,348,008 downwards.
GGCTAGAGCCCCCCCCCCGAAATGATTTGACAAATTTAAAAACTTAATACAATTCGTTAGAAAGTAACAATGTTATTGATAATTTAATATGAAAATAATTATTTTTGACTTGGATCAAATAGGAAATAGTTTTATATGATTCGAATCTTAAAATTTCGTTAGAAAACATCGCCTGCAAATGGGCGGCTATCATTGTTAGAGTTGATTTTCGACAAAAAGCAATAAATAAAATCTTTTCATAAGAGATTTCGAAGTCTTTGACTTAAAATATAATCAAAAAATTGTTTGAGACAATGCAAACTAAACAGAAAAAACTAAAATTGAGTTTTAATTAAATATTTGTTGATTCAGCAAAAGTTTAACTAAATTCGGTAGTGTTGATGCAATTGTAGTAACAACTAAAATAATTTGTATCTATTTAATTAATATTATTTTCAATTACATATAGTTTTATTCACATCTATTAAAAATTTAATTGAATATTGTTTACTATTGGGAAAAATTAGACCATTTGAAAAATCGCGAAATTTGAAAAAAAATTGCCAAAACAATCCTCAAAATTGCAGAAATTTAAAAAACTCCCAAAATAAACGCCAAAATTCAAAAAAAATTTAAAAAAAAATGACCAAAATTAAAGAAACGCGAATTTTCAACTTTAAACGATTTTTTTAATTTTGGCGACTTTTTAAAATTTTTGCATTTGTTTCAATATTGTTCAACGTTATAAAAACTGAGATTTTTTTTTTATACCAAATTCATTTTCAACTAACAGTTAATTTAAAGTAAGTTTGAAATCGAACAAAAGTTTAATTGAATTTTTTTTTTTGACAATGATTTTTTCTGTGTATTTTGACATAATCTTTTAAAATGGAGCTACCACTAAGACTCAAAATTAAGTTTACTTGTGCCGTAAAAGTCGTTACTTTACTTACAGTGCAATCTTTTGGTAAATTTGGTTTGCTACGCACGCATCTGGTAACATAGTTTTCAGTATTTTTTTTACGATATATATTTCGATATCTCATATTTTTTTTAATTTTTTGAAACAAATTTAAGCCTCAAACTTTGATCGATATGCATAACATGTTAACGTGGTCCAATGGGACTCAAATTTTCTCAATTCTTTTTAGACTAAATGTAAACAAATTTCTATCGGCGCTCCTTGAAATGCGACATTTTAAAATCAAGCAGCTAAACCAGTAATAACGATGTAGTTTTTTTTTAGACATTTTAAAGGGTTTTTATTTAAAAAATTGATTAAAGACAATATGAAAAGCGTTTTGAAATTGTCCAAAATATAAATCAAAGTGAATTGGAAATACGAAATAAATAAGACCTAGGCGATGGAAATAAGACCTAGGCGATGTCAGGTATATTTTTAAATTTTCCAATTTTATATTTTTTCTTTATTATTTCTTTCAGACTACAATCACGCTTGCTTGTAAAATTTACGATTTTTTTTAATACAATACATGAAGTCGGATATATGAAAAAGGGGAAAAAATAGTGAATAATTTGTTAAAATAATTCAAATAAGTGGCAGCCGGGGTCCACGACATAGTGTCAAAGTGGTTTTCAAAATGTGTGTTTTCTCGAGGATTTGAACGCTGTTTTTAAATAAGTCTAAATTTCCTAAACTCTAAACATATTTTCATACAAAAATGTGTTCATTTTCACCACCAATTTTAAAAAAAGATACGTTTTTCATATATCTTTGCTGCTTTATCACCTATCCGAATTTAATTTCAAAGGAAACCCATCGGGAAAGCTTCCTTATAAGTGGCAGGCAAATTATATAGGGTATTTGCTTTTAATTTGTTTTTGGACGGTTATAATTCTTTAATTTCCCGAGTTAAAACGTTTGGATAAAATAATACATTATTTTATATGCACTTATAAGGTTTTGTCTGCCAGTGCATTTAACCGGACATAATTATATAATTCATATATAAAATTAATTTCGTAGAAAAAATTTAATATGATGTCATAAATAGTTGCGTATAATTGTATATTGTATTTAGAATACGCTAAAACTAATCCAATTAATAATTACGTTATATTTATATACCTAGACATTGCAAAATAATATATATTTTGATATTATATCATATTTTAAAAAACACAATTTTATTTTAATAAAATTGTATATTACCCCATGCAGAGTCACACTAGAAAATTTGTCAATTATATTTTGGATGTAAATGTGTATTACATCAATACAATACAATTAATTGCATCATTTTGTGTATAATTTTATACACAAAATTTACCCCAATTTTTGTCTTTTGAATTGATTTCTATCTGGTTCTTAACCCTAAAAAAAGAATTTGTTTCATTTGTAACATTATGAGTTCTTAATTTAGTCTAAGATTTTTTTCAATCTAAAACTCTAAATTTAGTTTCAACGTTTTTTCCGTCTTTGTTATTCAATGGTGTAAGTTAATAATACCACAAAATCTTCATTTATATTTTTTTATTTTTGAATATAATAAAATTTCCAAATGCTATGGAATTTGTTACAAATTATAAAGTTGTAAACTAAAGTTGTGGCTAAAGTCTAAAAGGATTAATAGATATTTTGGATTTTCATGAAGTTTTAAAATAAAAAACCGGACACAACTATAGCTTATTTTGTATATTTCAGTATCAGTTCACATATAAATTTATACCGCTGTATAAAATCGTATTAAATTGTATCGCGTCATTATTCGGATGTTATTTAATCTGATATTATCAAATTAAAACTAAACTAATGCAAATATAATTATTATGCCCATTTCTCGGATAAAACTTTATTAAGACTCATATTAAATTTCGTATGATTATATAAAGCATCATATTAATTTTAATCGGGTTATTAGAAGTTGAAACTTTTTTACTTTTTTTTACATTTATCAAGTTTTAGCTACCCTAGACGTATATTAGCACATAAAAATATAAAGTAACGCAATTTTATTTTTCGTGGTTTTCAAAAAGTTTTCCGCATAATCCTTTTTTATTTAATTAAACTAAAAATTAATATTTAGCTAAAAATTTAACGTAATTAGACAATAACGATGCATATCCAACTTAAAGTACACAAACATTTTCAAATTTGTGATCAAACAGATTAAAGCGTTGTTTCGCAATATAGACATCAAAATTCGCAAAATAATGAACACAATAAGTAATAAATGAAAAAATGCATTTTAAGGAAATGCACTTTATGCGGGAGGTTTTTATTTCAAAATGAAATCAGAAAGCTATTTCTATTATTAATACATGATTGCCCATTACGTAGGTAAAAATTTAGCAAAAATTTTGCAAACAAAAGAAAAAGCTGTTACTTTAGTGTGCAAAAAAAAAATATATAATAAAAAAAAAAATCGAAAAGCCCCCCCCCCCCCCCCCCCCCGAAACAAATTCCTAGCTACGTGCCTGATGCTGATGACGTTAAAAATTTTCGTGGCTTTATGGCATATGCGCTTCTCTAGAAGGACAGAATCTTTTGGTCTTTACTCTTTGGGTGGTTTTCAGTTGGAATTAGTACCTAATATTCTAGATTTGGGTATTCTCTTAGACCCAAAATTGGATTTTAAACGGCATATTTTAATGATATGAATAATTAATAAAGCACATGGCACCTTAGCTTTTATAAAACGATGGGCTAAGGAATTTACAGATTCCAATGTAACAAAACAATTATATACATCGCTCGTGCGACCAATTTTGGAATATGGCTCTATGATTTGGGATCCATTGTTCAAATTGAAAAAATTGAACCAGTGTAAAAACAATTTTTTGCTGATATGCTTACGAAGACCCTAACCTAATGCCATTAATAATCTACCTTCATATACAACCAGACTAAACCTGATTAAGCTTCCCACTCTGAAAAGAAGAAGGACAATGCTAAACGTTACGTTTTTATTAAATTTGATTAATGGTGATATATGCTCCGATTTCCTGTCAGAAAATTTTGTACTTTTCGTTCCTCCAAGATCAACACGTAATTATACTCCATCCTATCGTCACACGTATGCTGATGCTGATCCGTTTATAAGAATGTGTAATGATTTTAATGATTTTAATAATCTTTATAATTTGTTAGATTTTTCTTCAAATGTTAATATTATTAACCCTGCTGTTAGGTTAAGCCCATTTGGTCCAATTTTTGGATTGTTTCCTTTCTAATTTTTGAACGGTGCCATATAGTGACTTAATTTTTTAGCTCACGTGGTCTTTTTATAAAACAAAAATTTATGGTTCTGACTTAAAACAGGACTGAGAAAAATAAAAAATTACGAATCTTAGGTAAAGGGACCATGTGGTCCATAGTATATTTCTTTGATTTTTTTACATTTATTTAAAAAAAAAAAAATATTTATTAGTTGATTTTATAATAATTGTCATTGCATGATGAACAACATGTTTTTCGGTTAGTTTTGCAACTAAACTTGCTGCAAATGGAGCATTTTATATCAGACTTAGATTTGCAGCAACTACAAATTCCACGCTTTCGAGCCCCTGAATTAGAAGTATTATTTGAAGAGGCCACTGGAACTATGCATGGTGATCGTATTTCAGTCAATAACAGTGCTGAGAACTCTTGTTGAGGTAATCTAGTCCGTTTCATCATATACGCGTTAGCCAGAGAAAGCGCTGGTTGCCGCAAAAACTCTGGTCTCCTGAGATTCCGATCAGCTGGAGCCAATGAAACGTCGATTTCAGAAAATATTATGTACGCATTCAATGCGGATATATCAAGTATGTTTGCAAATACAATGTTTGGCCATCGATTAGTTTTGCGTTTTGTGCTGTAGGAACCAACCATTTGATCAGCAGTATATACGCCACCTAAAAGAGATGAAGTATTAGAAATTATAGGAGAACATAAAACTAACATACCTTTCGTTGAATTGTAATACGAAACAATCTCTGGTTTTTTTCTTCAATCCACTCTCATCAACTGCAACTGTCTTGTGCATTGAACTAATCAATATTGTTGCTTTGTTCTTGTGGCTGATGTATGATACTAATGTCGCAATGCCATCGAATGCAAATGTAGAATGGTACAAAGGGATTTTTTTGACAGTCAGCAATTTCGGAGGAATGAATGTTTTATTTTTGCGTACTGTTCCCACATATATAAGTTTCCTTTCCTGAAGTTTTTTTACCAACTCAAAAGAGAAAAAAAATTGTCGCCTGTTATATTTTGCCCTTTCAAGCCTTCTGTTAAGTCCAATACAACGCGTTGCCCTTGGTTATTTTCAGTCTGTGCATTTATAGGCTTACCACCGATAACCAAAATTACAAACCATGTTTTGCTGGTTTTGATGGCATAAACTGTCGAAAAGTACATCGCCCCCTGAATGCAACAAGTTTAGTTTAGTTTATTGATTTCCAAAACAACAAGATTAAAAATCTTACAATTAAAGTAATCGATTTTTATATTGTAACATTATTTTTAAGGAACAATAATAGGAAAAAAATGATTATTATTACACAGTGCAACACATAAATTGGTTCCTCTTTCGTACCCGGTTTTTTTTTGAAGTGTATATCGAAACTAAAAAAAAATCCGCAAAGGACTTGGCCAGATTACATCGAAATTTTTTTTTTTGGACACCCTAAGTTTTTGCACCCAAACATGATTTTTTTAAAAAAGGAAAATTTTATGGAATCCATATATCATAAACCGTTCGGAATTTTGTTTTTATGTCTTTGGCAAAGTTGTAGATCCAACCAAAGCAAAAAATTCTCATATGCACCGACCCAAAAAAATTGCATCCACTGCATCAAAATTGCAAAAAATTGGGAAAAATGCTATTTTTTATGATTTTTTCATGATTTGTCCTGAAATGGCTTAAATACTGGGAATTTAAGAAATCTTTCTTCAGCTAAATTATATCTAACAACAATATAAACAACTCTCTAGTACATGTCATCTTAATACGAACATTCTTTAACCCTAGAAAGCACATATTTTTGCTCACACTTTCAATGAGGTCCCTTATGAAGAATTCTTCAATTTTGTCACATGACAGTGGTGCACACCACCACTAAACCAGTCACTATAAAAAAAAAAAAAATATGTAGGTACATTATTTTTTGCTGGGCAATCGATTGAGACTATTTATTTTAAAATCGGAGAGGGGTCGTCCAAAAATTTGCCAATTTTGATCGTTTTCATATGGAATTGCTCATTAAAATATAAAAAAAAGAAAAATATGGGCAGGTATGTAAAATTAAAAAAAAAAAAAATAAAAAATGATAAAATAAAATTTTTTAAAATAAATAAATATTATAAAAAATAAATATAACCAAACAAATGATGACAATAAATAGGTAAAATTTTTATTTAAATTTCATAATCAAACACATTTTTAGGCTCGTTTATCTATAAAGTTCAAATATTTGTTTTTTAAAATGTAATGCGTTGCTTAAGAACTGAATGGATGATGGTAATGAGTTCCAAAGACGTATTGAGTTCACAAAAAAATTGCCACTTTAATAAAGAGTTTTGAAACAATATGTGGGTAATGTCCTTATTCCTCTGGAAGTTTGAAAACTCAAGTCTATCAAACAAATACGATGGTTCCCGGGTATATATAATTTTATGCAAAAGAATTAGTGTTCTTATTTTCAAAAGATCTTTTAAAGTAACTCCATAAAGTTTTTTTGAATATAAAGAGATGGAGTCAAACTTCCTTAAATTAAAAACATATCTAAGAATAGCATTGTAAGTAGATGCAAGTTTCTTACTGCATTTAGTGTCACAGCTTGCAAATATTTCACATCCGTACAGTAGAGTAGGCAATAGGTAAGTTTTCGCCAACAATATGCGAACATTAATGGAGTTATATACTGGGTGTGCCATAGAGTACGTAACATTGAGTATACTTTTCCAGCAGCAACGTTTATATGGTTAGACCAGGTGAGTGTATCATTAAAAATAACACCAAGGTTTTTGGCAGTGGATACTATTTCAATTTTCTGATTGTTTAGTAATATCGTCGGTTCAAAAGACAATTTTAGGGATTTTTTTTTTAATAACTAAACATTTAGACTTCAATGGATTAAGACATAAACCATTTGCATTAGCCCATGTGTAAATGTGATCCAGATCAGCATTAAGTTTATCAATACAATCTTTTATTTTACTTTTGTTGCTATTTATATAAAGTTGTACATCATCAGCATACATGTGGATTTTACAATGCGATAATTGTTGTGTAAGGTCATTAACATAAATTGTGAATAGTAAAGGCCCAAGTATCGACCCTTGCGGTACACCCTTTAAAACTGGTAGGGCACGTGAAGTTTTATTATCTGCAAAGACAGACTGGCAACGATCCGACAAGTATGAAGATATCAAACGAACAGACATTGGAGAGAAATTGAAGATTGTACTCAACTTTAGACAAAGAACGTTGTGATCCACCATATCAAATGCTTTTGAATGGTCTAATAACACCAATAAGGATACTTCACCCCCATCAATACTTCTACGTATTTCTTCCGACACATCCACGAGCGCAGTTATGCAGCTGTGTTTAGGCCGGAAACCTGATTGTCGATTTGTAAAAAGACCATTATTCTTTATGAATTCAGTTATCTGTTGATGTAGTATACGCTCAAAAACTTTAGATAAGTATGGTAATATGGCAATCGGGCGATAATCTTTGTTTGATTTTGGAGTTGGTATAATTTTGGCATATTTCCAATTTTTGGGATAAATACTTCTTCGTAATAATATTATTGAAAATATATGTTATAAAAGGCAGCATGTATGGTAAAATAATTTTCAAAACATTCGGATGAATGTTATCAAAACCGGATGCATTTGACTTTATAGATCGGCAGCTTAATATAACATCTGCTTGTTGCTCATCAATGGTGACATTTTCGTGACAATTGTAAAACATTAGAAGAAGTTGTTGCCAACGGTCGCACAGTTCACGAATAGGAGCATATTTATCGCTACTACGCATTTGTAGTCGACTCAAAACATCATCGAAACGGATGGCACCATTAATCATATGAAATGTATCTTCAGACATAATTGCTCGGAAAATGGGGCGACCAAATTTTGCATCAAATAAACCATGAACATCTTCATTTTTCCACTTTCAGTAATAGATTTATATAAGCCAACTATTTTGCTGAAATAAAAAATCAAGATTATACATAACAACATACGCCTGCAAGAATGGGCACAGTAATATATGCGCGCAATGCTTCTTCATCAATATCTTTTCACTTGCCACCAAACTTGACCCTGCCGTACTTATTAGTATTTTCGATGATAATTCTTTCTATTGGAGGCGGAAAAAACAACAAAAAAGCTGACATAATGTCATTGCATCTGGACACTGCAAATTGAGTTGGTCCTGGTTGCGTTGAGATAATATTCTCAGCAGTAGCTTCAATAGGCTTAGGTAATGGAGTGCCACTCCAAACCATTTTGTTTTTAGAAATAAAAAACGGATCAATAGAGCTAGCTACAGCTAGCATGGGTTCCCATTAGTATCTGTTTCAGAAGAACTTGTTTTGTTATTTTCTGAAATATAATCAAATTCCGAATCTGAAATATCGGAGTCACTTTCAGCATTGAGCAGTTTTCGTATCTGATCTTCGTTCAAATTTGCCATGTCGTAAGTAAAACACGTCTGAACTATTGAAAACAACTCACAAAATGAACCAAGCTGTACAAATATTTGTGCTTCTTTACAACAAATATCAAAAAGGGTTATCCCACAATTGTCTTTTACATATTTAATCTATGTTGATTAAAAAAAAAAAACAAAAAAGGGGAATCCCACACTTGTTTTTTACATTAGCTGTTTATGTTGAATAAAGAAAAATGCAAAAAAGGGAATCCCACAATTGTGTTTTACAGTAGCTTTAATGAGTAAAGAAAAAATGCAAAAAGGGGAATCCCTCAACAAATTTTTACATTAGCTGTGTTGAGTAGTGACTTGCGCTGGTCACGTGATTTGCATGTTCACGTGAATCACGCGTGAGCGTGAGTTATTTTAATTTTACTGACATGATTAGTGCGTGAGTAAAGAAAAATTCGAGTGAGTGATTCATGAGAGATTACAATATTTCTTGCGTGAGCGTGAGCCAAAATTCACTCACGCGCCCATCTCTAGCGTTGAGTAAAGCTTAAGTTAATAATATTTAGGGAGAAGTGATCAAAAATAGATATAAGATAGATATAAGATTAAATGTTTATTTTGTATGAATATTGAAGTATGGACCAAATGGTCCATAAACCTAACATTCGTAAGTTTTTTCTAACCTAACAGCTGGGGTTAGACGCAAAATCATTTTGTTTTTAAATTCTTCTATTTAAAAAAAAATAAAAATTAAAAAATTATTGTACTTATATATTTATATAAATAATTTTGTAATTTTTATGTTAATAGTCTGTAAGGATGGCGCTACGAAATAACCCCCAATGAAATAACCCCCAACGGCCAAAAATGAAATAACCCCCAAAAAAATTGTGTAAAATTGTTTGGGGGTTTTTTCATTTTTTTGGGGATTATTTCATCTTACGGTTTGGAGATTATTTCATTATGAAGCAACCCCCAATGAAATAAAGCCCAAAATTTAAATTCTTTGGAGATTATTTCATATGCAATTATTTTGGGGGTTATTTCATATTTTTTGGGGGATATTTCATTTTGCTGAAAGTGAAATTTTTTTAATATTTGTTAGTTTCCTGCGTGGCGGCCTGCGGCCGCTCTTAGGGGTTTTCTCCTCCATGGGACGCGGCAGGTGGCTTCGCTGAATAAAGTTTCCCTGCGCGCGTCACACTAGGGAAGATAATGAGACGCGCGCAGGAAAACTGTATTCAGCGAAGCCACCTGCCGCGTCCTATGGAGGAGAGAACCCCTAAGATCGGCCGCAGGCCGCCACGTAGAAAAACTGAACAGTGTAACAAAAGAATCAAAAATATGAAAACAAAAAATAAAAAAAATTTGGGACATATTTCATTTCTTTGGAGCTTATTTCATTGGGGTTATTTCATTTCTTCCTTTGGGAGTTATTTCATTACGAAACAACCCCCAAATTTTGGGTGTTATTTCATTTTCACCTTTGGGGAATATTTCATTTCTTTTGGTTATTATTTCATTTTTTTTTTGTTGGGACTTATTTTCATTTTTTTTGGGATTTATTTAATTGGGGGTTATTTCATTTGTCGTTTGGGTGTTATTTCATTGGGGGTTATTTCGTAGCGCCTGTAAGGATTTATTCCGTAGACTTAAATAAATAAATAAAAAATGAACCTTACATAGTTGTAGAATTACTAAGGACTTCGATAATATTTCCCAAGTTTTTTTTTCTGCGTGTATCAATATAAATTTATATTCTGGTATGAAATAAAAACACAACATCTTAAACTCATTGAATATGCAATATTTTGCACAATTTATTATCCCACTTCGCAATCGATCAAAGCATTTTTGTGCATAAGCAAAAACACAAGTCTGAACAATTGTTTCGTGTAAAAAAAAAAAACCGAAAGTGCAGCTCGTGGAAAATCGCGAAATGTACCTAAAATTTTTATAACAGCATCACGAAAAACAAGACAAATGAGTTTATATTTTAGTATAATATGAAAATACCCAGTGTAGACAAATATGACCACACTCAGATAATTATGTAGTTTACTGTTTATAGTTTAATAATAAATTTTCAGTTGAGTTAAAACTAAAGAAACATGCATTTATTTTTCAAATAAATATTTCTTCAGCTTTTTTATACATTTGTTCGAAATAATGTACTACCATTTACCGATTTTGGCAAAATTTACTTTATCGGGCACACCTCAAAAAAAAAAAAAAAAATTGGACCCTATCTGGAATAAAAAAAGAAATTTTTTTTTATCTGACGTTAAGGGCGCTAAGGCCCCTGGAGCCCCCCAGGGGGGAAAACCTTAATTACCCCCCACCAAAAAAAATGTACAATTCTATCTGGAATAAAAAAAGAACATTTTTTGGTTATGTGACGTTAAGGGCGGGGAGGCCCCTGAAGCCCCCCAGGGGGGTAAAACCAAAATTACCAAATAAAAAATGCAATAAAATCAGAAAAAATAAAATAAAAAATATATAATGGCCAAAATGGCAAATTATATATTTCTGCTGAGCAAAGTTTTTCTGCGTGACCGGCCTACGGTCGGGCTTAGGGGTTTTTTTTCAAAATACATGCCCTGGTTTTTGCTCCTAGCGGTTCCCAGGGGCCCAGCCCCAAAAAAGCCTCATAATTTTGTATTTTTTTACTGTATTTTTTCCATTTTCCTTCATTTGAGCACCGTTTTTATATACGGAAAATGTTTGGGCCAAGCCTAAAATGGCTCTGGTTTGGGCCACGTTTGTCGGATCTTGAAAAAAAATACATTTTTGAAACCGTGAGGAGATTTTCTTTCATTTATATGTTTGTACATGTCCCTGTTTTTTGCTCCTAGCGGGTCCCAGGGGCCCCGGCCCCAAAAACGCCTAATAATTTTTTATTTTTTTTTTAATTTCTGATCGAATAGTATTTTTTCATAATTTTTTTTGGTGGGTGGGGGGGGGGGGGTAATTTAGGTTATAGCCCCCTGGGGGGCTCCAGGGGCCTCCCCGCCCTTAATGTCACATAACAAAAAAACTTTCTTTTTTTATTCCAGATAGAATTATATATTTTTTTTGGTGGGGGGGGGGGGGGTAATTTAGGTTTTTCCCCCTGGGGGCTCCAGGGGCCTTAGCGCCCTTAACGTCACATAATAAAAAAATTTTCTTTTTTTATTCCAGATAGGGTCCAATTTTTTTTTTTTTTTTTTGAGGTGTGCCCGATAAAGTAAACTTTAACCCCGATTTTTTTAGTTTCATTTGTTATTTCCACTTATTTAAAATTTCATAAAATTTAACCACAAAAACGGAATATTGAAGTTTATTTGTTTCCGTTATAGTTATTAACAGTTTTAAATTAATTGTTTCCAAAAAATGTTTGAAAAATTCGTGTTTGCTTTTTTTTTTTTAATTATTTCAATTCAAATTACAAGAAATTGAAAAATTTTACACATGTAGTGTGTGTGTTATATATTTTCTGGAAAAGCAAAAACTGAAATAATTTTAAATAACTGAATATAAATTTTATTTTTACGGATCTGTAGCTAAGTTAAACTTAATATTTTTTTGTTCTTACGGATTTGTTAGTTATTTAAACGATATTTAAAAATAAATAACATGAAACATTTGATTTAAATGAAAGTAAGTAGGCCGGCTTTTAAGTGAATTACCATTTATATTAAATGGCATTTTCAGTTAATTTAAACTATAAGTTATTTCGAGTGCATAGAAGTGGTTATAAAGCGTCCGCCATCTAACGTTTTTTTTTTCAACTAGTGCTTATTTCGTGAATTGTAGCACTTAGCTCATGTCTGATTTGACAGATAATTAGTTTTATCCTTCCGCTGAACGAATATGGTCCGTATGTTCGTAATCTTGTGAAAAAAGTGAAAGAAACTGGCATCCTCATCGATAAGCCAAAGCATGAAAAGCCAAAAACAGTGGTTACACCCGAGAATATTGCTGCTATGGCAGAAAGTGTGCGTGAAGCGCCATCAACATCAATGCACCGTCGTTCTCAACAATTGAACATTTCAGAGACATCATTGAGACGAATTTTGCATAAAGACCTTGCATAAAGACGCCATACAAAGTCCAATTGGTTCAGGAGTTCAAAAAAAAAAAGTTATTTGGCGGACCCTTTATTAGTTCATGTGTGGCAATTACAATTGTCATTATAAATCTTATTAATTTTATATGGGGATGCCTCACAAAAAAAAATTTAGTTCATTAATTTTTATCATATTTAAAATAATGATAAAATAAGTATATATGGTAACGCATATTTTTTTGTTTTGAAATAATGGAAAAATTATTTAGTTGTTAGTAAGTATTGACTATTTGTGTTAAAGTAATGCAAAGAGTAAACTGGTGTCATTTCTGGTGCTGAGAAAAGTAATGACATGTCATTACTGTTTCGACACTGGGTAGCTTAAAGAATTATTTGTACCAAAATTCTGTCAAAAAAGTTAATATTTACGAAAGTTATTTTAACAAACACATTTATTTATGAGGTCGGATCAATAAGTCCGTGACTTTTGAATGAAAAACAGTTTTTTTTGAAAAAAAAAAAAAAATTTTTCAACATAATCTCCTTTTAGCTCAATAAACTTTGTCCAACGTTTTCTGCAATTTTTGTATTCCTTCCAAAAATAGGAGTTTTCCAGGTATATAAAATAAGCATTTGTTTGATCAATAATTTCATCGTTGGAGCTAAATCTCATTCCACCGAGCCATTTCTTTAGGTTTGGAAATAGGAAATATTCACTGGGGGCTAAATCCGGAGAATATTTCGGATGAGGTACCAATTCGTAGCCCAATTCATGGAATTGGCCCATTGTGCCTGCACACGTGTGCACCCGTGCATTATCTTGATGAAAAAGAACATTTTTCTTGGCCATATGGGGTTCTGTTTTTTTTTTTAAATCCTCGTTAAATCGGTCCAATAAGTTGGCACAATATTCGCCGTTTATTGTTTTTTTCCCTTTTAAAGGTAATCGATGTGGATTATCCCGCGTGCATCCCAAAAAACTGTTGCCATCACCTTATTGGCCGACAAACTTACCTCGTCCTTCTTCGGAGCCGGTTCACCCGGAAAAACCCATTATTTAGACTGCTGCTTGGTCTCCGGAGTGCTGTAATGGATCCATGTTTCAGCCACAGTTACAAGACGCCGCAAAAACTCATTCCAATTGCGGTTAAACAACTCCAAACAATCCTTTGAAGTTATCACACGACTACGTTTATGGTCAATTGAGGGCAAACGCGGCACCTATCTTGCAGACAGCTTTCTTAAACCCAACTGATCATTTAAAATCGAAGCCACACTGCCATATGAAATGCATATGCCATCAACAATCTCACGCACTTTTACTCTTCGATCGGCCAACACCATATATTGGATTTTTTCGACATTTTCGGGAGTATTGATCTGAATTGGCCGTCCAGAACGTTCAGCGTCATTTGTACTTGTACAACGAAAGACAGTAAACCACTTTTTTTACCATTAAAATCGATGGTGCAGAGTCCCTATTGTACTTATCAAGCTTTTACTTGGTTTGATTGACGGTTTTTTTTCGCAAAAAATAATGTTTAATGAGCCCTCGAAATTCAGTTTTTTCCATTTTTAAAAAAATCCACAAGGTGGTATGTTTTGAACAGCTGTTAAACGCAAAAGCAAATGACGGAAGTTGCTCAAAATTTGACAGTAGTCTATTAACAGGTGGTACTTGATGAGAGCAGTATTGCATTTCATATAACTACGAGGGAAGTTCGAAAAGTCACGGACTTATTGATCCGCCCTCGTAATGCAATGTCCATAAAATATTTTCAAATTTGATTTTAAAATTCATACAAATATGTGAACATTTTTAAAATAAAATTTAAAAATATTTTGTATGTATTTACTATAATGAAAGTGATTGTTAAAATAATTTACGCAAATATTAAAGTTTTGGAAACCTATTTTGTTTGTTTCTACATGTTATACTGCAAGATAAACTCATATGTCATATTAATTTTAGGCGCATTTTGCGTTTTTAATATGAAATAGTAAAATATAGTATACACAGAGAAAAATTTTTTTTTTCCTTTCCAAACAAAATGTTATCTCGTATACCAAATCACCTGTTAAATTCGACCTTGATGAGCTGCGTGCCTATAAAAATTTTCAAGAAAATGATAATTAAGTTAATACCACTTTTTACATTTTCATAGTTTTTTCTTATTTCTAAGACCTCATATTTCCGGATACGGAACTTTGTATTTCTTTTAGTTCTATGATATACTGTATCTTAGAGATAAAATAGTGTTTCGAGTAGAAATTTTCGACTCCAAATATCCAGATATTTTTGTTACTGATTTAAGCTTAGTAAATTTGGTATTTTTAAGTAAATACACTGAACAAAAATATATTCGTTATATTTACGAAACCTGTGGTACATTGTACAAAATATTTCCTTTTTCCTACCACAAATTTTTTTTTAATTTTTTGTTTAATTAGTTGAAATAAAGTTCAATGACAACTTTTTATTGGGTCATTTAGACTTATTTCATTGGAATTTATTTTATTGTGAGCTATTTGAATGTTCCATTAATATATTTGCACATAAATATAATCAGTGGCTGCGAAAATAAGCTAAATGTCATTTAATGAATTAAAAAACTACAACAATTTCTTTATCATTAAATTTTTAACTTCTAGTTGCAACTCTTTTGTGCATAATATTATAATCCGTTCTCGTGCAACTCCTTTTTCAATTTTTAAGATTATGCCATCACTTGTAATACCACTATACATACTTAACATAGCGGTAAATTGAAATAAATAAAAAAATATCTAACGTAATGCCAACATAACGTTACTTTAGTTATACTTACTATATGCATATATAAGGTTGTCCCGTTGAAAACAAATAAAAGTTCAAAAATACACTAGAGCGTAATTTTTCTTGTATTAAACATGACTTTTATTTTTTTAATTCATATTTATTAATCATATTAATCTAGTAAATTTTTCAATTTTTGGGTTAAAAATCAAGTTGTTTTATCTTAAAGACCATTGCGATTTTAATGCTCGTAAGACCTATTAGGGACATGTGGTCAACAATGTCGTCTGTGTGCATGGGTGGTATCAATATTGAGGAATCTGAATCTTTTGATATTTTGGGCATGAGAATGCAATGTGATGTCCGTTGGAAATATCACATTATTCAAGGGTTGGAAAAAAGCATTCAAGTGTCTCCGCTTTCTTAACAGGTACAATAATTAATTCACTCCTTCTGGTATGGTTACTATGCATACCAACTATATCCGACCGATGATGAAATACAAGAATATCCAAACTATATGTTGGATATTCTTGACCGTGAGGAAACGACGGCAGTGGCTCTATTTAATGGCAGTTGGGTATCCATCTCTATTGATTCATTAGAGCATCGTCGGAATATGGGTTGTTGGTACTATAATGGGAAGTGTCCTGCTGAGATAATTGAATCTATCCCTAGAGCCCTTGTCTTGTTGTTCGTAACACACGCTTGTCAAATAGATCTCATTCGTTTGTGGTCGATAGACCAGTGGATCGCACAACGCACAACAGAAATTGTGAAAGGCGTGGTAGAGAAGAATGAGTGTATTTTTCTAAAAATCATTACCACATTGTAAATTTTCAATTTTCTGAATCAGACTGCGCAGTTTCTGGTATTGAACCTTCGTCAGTGACCCTGTTTTTTTTTTTGAAAAATATAATATTTGTTATGTTTTTATTTGTTCGATTGCGTCTATATGAAATTTTCTGTGCAATCACTGACCGTGGTATAGATAAACTGATTTCTAATGCCACATGCTCGCGCACTACACGTTAGACAGAGCGCTTTAGCGCACTGATCTATCGTCAGGTCGAGTTTTGTTGTGATTAAAACTAGTTTTATTCAATACACGGTGTTTTTGTTCTTGCATACATAATCTCAGAAGTACAACTCCAACAACACAACAGTTCTATTTTTAGAAACTTACCTCACTCTAATGTCCACTGTTTTCCCATATGTTGTAAGTGATGCCATATCTATGATATATTCTTTGTATATTTGATAGATGGCGCTTACGTAGTTAGGGAAGAATTTGCCAGAGAGCGAAGTTTGATTTTTGTTTGAGTTCAGTAGTCTAACCACGAGTCTGTGCCAGAAACTCCTGACACTAACAATTTAGAGAAATTCTAGTCAACTATCCATGGACAGTACTCTCTAATTCCTCCTCCCTATAAGCTTTTTTAATGATATCAACACAATGCACTGCATTAGTGGGAGGAATCTCCTAAGTGTTGGTCTACACTCAGGGGAAAAAGTTTCATCATATTGATAAAATTATTTTCTAAATCGTTTGTCATCAATTATTTATCACATTTAAGAAATTTTATTAAATATGATAAAGAATTTCATATACATTTATGATAAATGTTTCATGGAGAGCTTTGTGAAAATAAATTTTTATAATTATTTTGGGTTTATTTCTATTTTTTTTTTCGTCATCAATTAAAGGGCTTATTATAAAAACTTGATATGTCACATTTTATTTTAGAATGGTTTTCGCTTTCTTAATTTTTAAAAAATTAAAAAAAACCTGACATTTGCTGGACGTTCTTAATCTAGGTACATGTAATAATTGCTTAAGCAAGATTTCTTGAAATAATTAATTAATGAACATCTAGAAAACAACGACCAACTAAAGAACAGTAAATGTGGCTTATTTGGTTTTCACAATAAGCCCTTTAATTATTCATCATATTTAAGAATTTTATATATTTATGACAAATGTTTCATAGACATTCATCATTTGATGCAAAATTTTCATAAACTTTGTCAAAATAATTTTTTATAATTACTCTGATTTTTTTTCGAATTTTCTGATAAACAACAATACTCATAAAGTTTAGTAAAATCACAATCCATTAGTTAAAATCTAATGAAAATTGACAAAGTTATGGTACTTTTCTATATATATAGAGATGAAAGGTGGGGAAAGATGAAGGGCTTCAGACATGGCAACACTGTAATTGCCCGAGATGATAAGTCTTAGAACAGTTGTTGCTCGCCACCTGATGGAGAGTTGGCGAACTTATTGAAGCTTTTTGGTTCATAGCCCTGATTCATTATTTTACTTCGGTGGGGTTAATTGCTATGGGAACACCGAAGGTGGACATTGCGATACATATGAGGGATAGAAAAAACTCATACATATTAATTTGATGTTGCCGGCACCGGGGATCGAACCCAGCACCTTCTGTGTAAAAGTCCAACGCGCTAACCATTACACCACAACGCCCATTACCATAACTTTGTCAATTTTCAACCGATTTTCATAAATGATACTCAGGAAAACACTAACTTTAAGAATATTGTTGTTTTAAAAGAAGACTCGTTAAAAAAACCCTCGCAGAATTTGAAAAAGCTAAAAAAAAAATTTTTTAAATGTTTTACTTTTAAATTTTAAAAAATTAAAACCAAAAGTTTATTTTTGATCTTTTATCATAAATTATGATATGAGCAAAATGATTCAAGTTTAAGATCATTTGTTTTTGGTTAAACAAATACCCTGCAATGTTTATTTATTAATTATTAAATTTCTTCATCCGCTAATTTAATGCATTTTTAATTTGAATTATTATTAAGAATATTTGAGCCATCGATTTTTTTTAGTGTTTTTTAGAAGTTTTTAAATAAAAAAAATGGATTTTTGATGATCTACTTTCATATTTTTTAAAATATATCTTTATTTTAAATTGGCCAGCTTGTTTGCGCAGTTATTAAAAGCACTTACTTAGTGTTTGGATTATTAGAAAATTGCTAAAACTATAGTAAAACGTAAAAAAACATTTTGTCGGAACTCTTGCTGTACCCCCTGGAATACTCTTACGGATCCCTGGGGGTTCTCGAATGTATTTTTGTTGCTACAACCAATAATTTCGGTTAGTACATACAGTCATATTCAAATGCGCCTTCTGAAAATCATATGTGTTGCAACTAAAAATGTCCATAAAAAAAGAGGCAGAAACTAGTATAGTGTGATTTAAAAATTAATAGTGTTTATAATTTTTTAGAGAAAAAAAAGTTTATTCTTCTTCACAACCTCAACATTTGAGAAAACCAATAATTTTTTGTACCAACCGATTTTAATAGTACACTCAAAAAGTAAGTTTGTAAAAAAGTTAGTAAAACGTCTTGTAAATCAGGTATACTATTTTTCAGCAAATTTGTTGCTAAGATTATGTTTTCGGCTTAAATTTTAGTTATACTTATTTAGCACTTAACTGTTTTAAACTAATGTTTTACTAATATTTTACTAATTTATTTTGCTAAAAAAATTGTGCTGATTACCACATTAATAATGTGGACGACAACCAGACTGAAAGATATACGCAGAATGAATTAGATGTCGCGGCATGTCAACATGTAGTATTGACGAAGAAGATGACACTAGAAAGTACAACTCTAGTAGGGCATATACAAAAATCAGCCATGGCAGATTTTTGTATCTGTTTTTCATACATAAAACAAAATTGTGTTATGAAACAACTTAAATTTTGCGTTGGCACCGGCTTGTGAAAGTAATTGTCTATGAATTAAATAAAATATTTACTTTTAATGAAGACTAAATGTGTATTTGTAGACTTAATGTTTATGGAGATGAATAATCTAGTGTGGTCACATTGCAAACAAATATACAGCAGGTAAACAGACTAAAGTGAAAGACAAAGACACACATCATAGGTAGATTTTTATGTCTCCTTTTTCTTATTGCAGGAAAAGCGTTCTATATGTTCTATTTTGTTATGTTTTCGTTTAATTTCTATAATTATCAGCGTCGTTTGCGCTCCTTTAAAAGATAGCATCATTTAGACAAGCATTGATGTGAGTAGTTGAAAGAAAATTTTTGTTTGTGTTATAT
>CM037851.1:88307516-88328367 GCA_021234595.1 Delia radicum | reverse complement strand
GACAGAAAGGATATTACAACAAGGATATAACGCATAATGGACATTACTCGATATTTTATTTATTTTTTAATAAAAAGCCTATTTAAATTAAGGTTTTTCAGTTTTAGCTTTAGAATTAGAGTTTACGTATACAAGCCATTGATCTTTACGTATATAAAAAAAACTAAATATTAAATAAAAGACACCAATATCAAATATAAATATAAAAAAAAAAAGATATAAAAAAATATAAAAAAAACAAACAAAATCTTAATGTGTAAAAGCAAAATTCAGTGTGTATAGCGTCAGTGGGTCTCTATTCACTTCTGCTATGCCGCAATCTGCTATTTTTATTGTTCATAAACTCTCACCGAGCAAATGAAAAATGTTGCAGAATTTTAAAAGTTTCAATTTTCTTAATAGCGTTTTTGATAACTAATTTAATTAAATTTTTATGTATTTTACATTTTAACGATAAAATAAACAGATCAAATTTAATTATATTAAGTTTTAATAGAAAATAACAATATAAAAGCATAATGAGAGTAAGTGTTTCTGTCAACAGTTTTTAGCAACACATTTCAATTATTTTAGTGTGAAACAATTTTTTTATTACATCGTCCAAGTTCATAAAAAACGCTGTGTACGGTAGCTTTAACATTTGTACACACAGAAAAAATTTAGCTGTTTGCCAACTGAAATTCAGTTACTTCGACTCAAATTATGCTAATTCGAATTTCAGATGGTTGACAAAACTGAATGTTAGTTTTCACAACAAAGATTTAGCTGCACAAACCAAAATATTCAGAAATCTAATGTAAATATCGTTGTACTAACTGAATTTATAAGTTGTTACCATTAATATATACTTTTCAATTCGGTTGGCACTTTAATTCTTTGTGTGTATATACTCTTGGATAGCGTACATTAATAAAATCATATTTCTTATAAAAAAATAAATATTCTTAATACAAAAAAATATACTTCTTTTATAAAGATTCAAATATATATGGTATAGAAAACTTAACTATGAAATAGGAGACATCAAAACAAAACATCAATACATAAAACAATTATATATTCACTCGGTTGATTTTTAACCGATTAAATTTTTATTAATTTATTACAAAGAAAATTCACTCCAAATTAATGCCTTTAATTCGAATTAGTGTGAAAATATCAATGTTTCTGAAAAATCTGTCTTTCATATTTCAGGGCCTATGCGACACGTCGTCTCGTTACCCGATTATCTTAATTTTTTTTGGAGATGAAACTCTAAACAGAAATAATTATTTTCAGGGGATAGCGTGGTCACAAACTCAACACCATAAAAGCTTGGAACACCATAATGAACATACTTGCTTTATATATGCCCACTAGGGCATACATGAAACCACGCCATAAACAATATTATACTGATAATAAATATAAATATCATTTTTTAAATAAATTCGTAAGAAAAACCTTAAACACCAAAACCCATTTAAAAAAACCATATTTTTCAGATATTTTCTGTAAATAGTATAATACAATAATAGTATAATACAACGAGTCTGTGTTAGATTGTCGGGAAAATATTGTTTAATGAAATAAAATTATACTTTTTTTTTTAAAAAAATTTAAAAAATTTGAGTTTACATATTAGTTGACCTAAATATTGTTAAACGAATTTTGTAAAAAAAAAGTAATTATGAATTTATTTTTCTATTTGGGATGATTCGATAAAATGATTTCTAAATGAACAAAATTAAAATTTCTTTAATTTAAAAAATTTTAAATCGCTTGGTGTCGAAATTTTTTAACGACCAAAATTTTTAAAAAAAATATAAAATTATAATTTATTTTAAGTTGCAATGTAAAATAAATTATATCAAAAAAAAAAAAAAAAAAAAACATAAAAATATCCGATATATAGCAATCCGTTTTAAAGTTGTTAAGGTGTTCTGATACTTGCTATTTTTTTGTATTGGATTTTTTTTAGGATTGACTGAAAGAAACAACCAAATGCGAGAAAGAACAAGAAATACTTTTTTGTTATTTCAAAATAAAATGTAAACAAAACAAACAATATTGCCCACGTTTTGTTCCCACAAAAACCGTCAAAAAAGCTAAAAATCGCAAAAAAAAAATTAAACCCCGCTACTTTCGATCAAAAACTAAAAAAGTTGGCAGCAGTGCTAACATTTAATCTGGAAATGTCAATTTCAAGCTAAAAAATTTTATATTTTTTTGACAGCCTAAGATTATTTATCAATAACACACGTATATTTGTTTGACATATCAAGATTTTTTATGGTATAATCATACTCTTTACACTTAGTCAGTTTTCCTATGCAAATATATATGCACTGTTCTCCAATATAGAAAAAATACAAAAAATAGCATAACACCTTTAGGCTTTCAAATTAGATTTGAACGCATCACCTGAAAATACTTCGTTATTAATAGAGTGTGTTTGAAAAAAAATTACAAAAATTTGCAAAAAAATTGTAAAAAAAAAAAAAAAAAAAAATCGCTAAAATGGAAAAAAAACTGCTAAAGTTCAAAAAAAAAAACGACAATATTAAAAAAAAAAAAAAAATATAACCAAGATTTTTTTTTATTTAAAAAAATACATTATAAAATTATCCCTGTGGCGATGTCTCAACTTAAAACGCAAAAGTTGGCAACCCTGAACATAAAAACCATACGTCAATCTGGTAACATTGTGAAATAGAGACGGAGTAGATTTGAAAAATACACAAAAATCTAAAAATAGAATATTTGTGTTGTTAGTGTTGTCACTTCTGAGTATAATATACAATAACACAAAAAGCTAAAAGTAAAGAAAACTGCAATTTAGCTGCATTAGATTTGAGGCCATACTTGGGTGTGATCGCTAAACGGTCTTGACTTGGTATTATGTTTGTTATGTAAGAAGAAGCGCAGGTTTGATCCTTAGGTTATTGAAAAGTTTATCATATAGAGACAATCTGACAATTATTAAGACACAAATAAATGGAATTTATTTAAAATGGAAAATCACTGATGACACATTTCCATAAAAATGCAGAAGAACTAGTCTAGTCTGATTTAAAAATTAATAGTGTTTATAATTTTTAGAGAAAAACGTTTATTCTTCTTCTCAACCTCAACCTCAACGTTTCTAAATTTTGTTTTAATTTAAAAAAAAAAAATTTATTCAAGGAATTTTTCAATTCTGCGTTTTTTCTTCAATTTTTTTTGGCGTTTTTTTCAAACACTAGCTATTTTTTTAATTTTGGTGATTATTTGTAAATTTGGTTGATTTTTTTAATTTTGATGTTTTTGACAATGTAATTGAAATTGTGAAATGTAATTGTTCTCCAATGCATTTTAAAAGCGTTAAGAAATATAAGTTTATTTTTTCATATTACAAAAAGTGAATGTAAAGCAATAATTCACGTTTCTTCAGCTGGTTCTATTATCCATTAAAAATACTCAAAATCAGCGTTTTTAGGTACCAATGAAGGAGTAGGAATATTTAAAGAAATAAAGTGCTCCATTATTTTTCCCAAAAATTTCAAAAATTATTCTAAGCTATTACTAATAATTTTTATGAAGAAAAATTTGTTAAAATTTCAATAGACTTCTTTAGGATAAAATTATCAAAAACTATAATTTTTCAGAAAGAAAATTAAATATAACTAGTTTTCAATTTTAAAAACAGTCCATTGAATCAGGGATTTGGTATAATTAAAAAATATTCAGATCCGTTTATGTTCTGCATATTTTTTTTTATGAATAAAAGATTTTAAAATTGTAAGATTACAGTGTAAAAGGATAATGTAAGAGATTTTAAATGTATTTTAAGAGATGTACCCAGTCAGAAAAAAGAAAAAGGCAAACGGACCACCGCTGGTAAGGCACTTTAGCAAGTGGTACACGTGCTGGCAACAAGTGCTTTCACAATCCTAAAATGATAACATCATTAGACAAAAGGTATGTCTTTTTAAAAAGTTTCGGACAAGCACTGGGGAAACAAAATTTCCAACGTTTGAAAAAATGTTGCTTAAATAGGTGGTCTAAAAATTTGTTTTCCAAAATAAAATTAATATTAAGATCATGTATAATTTTATTTTGGTCCCGCCGGAATATGAACTCATTCTGCCAGATTAAGCCAACTTGAGCTTTATTCACAAAGAAATGAATTCAGAATTAAAAATTATTATATTTCATTAAGTTAATCCCTTCGCAAAGAATTCGTTCACTAGCTTCATTCAAAAGCTTTAATAGGTTTTAAATGAATTCCTAATTTGAACGAATTCAGTTATATGTTGATTCATCATTTTACTAATTGAATGAAGACATTTTAGTATCATTCAAAAGAAGATTTATATTTATATTTATATTATAACATAATTAATTTTTTGTGTTGTGGACTAGTTTTGAGAAATTACTTTTTTTTATGGAAATATTTCAGTTAAATTATAACAAATTTCGTTAATCATTTGGTTAACTTAATGAAAACTAATTTTTCATTCGCCCTTTTTCTAAATGAACTAAGAACATTTTTAATCATTCAAGAAGGAATTCAATCAAAATAGAATCCATTCACATTACTTAAGCTTTTGAATATTAAGCTTAAGAATGCTTTTTTCGGAATGAAATTTGAGTAAAGTTTCATTAATTTTTTGAAAATTTTATTAAAAAGTTAAGCCTTTTCAACATTTGCCAGCCATATAATACTTGATAGCTTAAGACGTGAAGTAAATGATAACTGCTAGGTAACAGGTGGCTGCGCACTGGCAAAATGTTTTGTGGACACAACTGGCCAATGTTTGGAAAACAAAAAAAAAAAAAACAATTTGGTCTTAAAAGACATTTTCCAAAAAAAAACAAAAAAAAATTATGTGAAAAAAATATTAAAAAGTATAAAAAAATCACAAAGAAATGTTTGCCTGAAACAGGGCTAGATCTAGAAACAAAGTATCAACATTGTTATAATAGAAATGCATTGCCAGTGGTCAGACTTTTGAGCCGTTGATAATTTCTGACAGGATAGTAACGGAAAATCACTTTTTTCCCAACGTTGGCATTGTGGTCTCAAACATTTATTTGCAAATTATTTTTCTGTAGACCTCTGAAATTATTGTAAAACAACAACTGGCAAAACGCTTTTTGGAAACGCTGCTGCAGCGTCTTTAGCAAGTGTTTTGCCAGTAGTTTATTTATAATTCGTCGGTTAGCCAGAATTGTACAAGTGCTTGATTTTTTATACCACTGACAGCAAAAATTTAGAATTGGGTAAAATAAATGCTTTTACATAATATTTTAAAAATACTTTGATTAAAAAAATAAAACGGTTCGAAGTAAGCCGAAAAATCGAAGCATACACTTTATAACCCCTATAACATGAGATTGGGCTGATAAAAGAAACGTGTCCCTAATTTTTTTTTTACGGTATATCCAAATTTCCTTAATATTGGAGAGAACCCATCGGGAGACTCCCCTTGTTAGTATCATCAATTTCCCTCTAACCTACAAAAATCTTAGCAGCCACAGGACAAGTTTTTGAGCACTGGTTGGTAGTGAGTTAAAGCTGTGTACAAATATCTAAAATTTTCATAGATTTCAGATGTTATTGACATACAATTTTAACTCTACAACGCTTTCCACTACAATATATACAAACTTTATTACCATCTGCCTATTATTAAACGTATACGTAATATTAATTATATTAAAATAACTTATACGTACGATGGCTCAGAGTAGAAGATAAACATTGATTTGTTATTATTCAAAATGTAATACTGTTTTTCACTTAAGTATTTTGAACAAAACATTTTCATTGGTGAAAAAAAAAATATGAAAACATGTACAAAACATGTTTAGTTTCAAAACATGGCCAAAACACGTTCAGTGGAAACGAACTTAAGGAAATGATTTAACAAAATCTGAAAAACTGTGGATATTTTTTTTTTTTTTTATTATTAATTAATAATCATATAATTACAAATTATATACTATTACCCTAACCGAGCACAAGCTACTATAGACTTCGTCGCGTTGTAGTGAAAACAGACCAGTGCCTCTGGTGCGAATCGAACCCACGACTCCCGCACTGATAAGCCAGCACGCTACCAACTAGCCTACTGGGGCGCACTGCACACTGTAGTGTACTCCTTAAGCGTACACTGCATACCAACCACTTATATTGATTTCCCAACATACCGTCTCAAATACTGTAGAGTGTATGACATACATACCACCATGTGGCATCAAGTAGCACTATGACTGCATTTTACACTCAGATATCTGATGACCGTATGTTGACGATAAGAGAACAAAGTATAAGAATGAATAAAAATAAAAATAAATTGAGTGATTCATAAAATCACTCAATACTAGACAATAAGTTAGACTTATAAGAATAGTATATAAGAACATGTAAATTGCTAAATAAATCAGACTTCAATTTGGAGTTCTTAAAAAACCAACAAAAACCGCCTTATAATTTATTACATGGCGATCCAGCTTTCACCCTTAAAGCTATAACACATTACATGGCGATCCTGCCACTTTTCTAGTGCTCCCCGTTAGAGCACTGAAAAGAAAAAAATCTTGGAAGTTCCTAATCCACGCCGAGATTAGAAGGACCGTTCGGCCGATGAACGAGTCAGGACTAGGAAGAAGTCAACATTGAAGTCAACATTGAAGAAGTCAACATTGAAGTCAACATTGAAGAAGTCAACATTGAAGTCAACATTGAAGAAGTCAACATTGAAGTCAACATTGAAGAAGTCAACATTATATACTCAACACTACCAAATGGACTATATAAGTATAAAAAAAAAAATAATAATAAAAACTTAATTCAATAGTAAAAACAGTGCGCTCCTAGATGAGCAACTGCAGGCACGGAGGCGATTTCGCCCATGTCCTAACAAAAAAAAAAAATAAAACAATAAATAATTAAATACAACATAAATTCTGCTAAAAACATAGGTCAATATATATCCCTTAAAGTGCTTTAATAAATAAATTAAGAAATCAAGTACAAAAATTTTAAATATGAATATTATTTTCATAATCTTAATTTCTACTCCTCATATTTTTGTTAAGAAAAATGTATGAAAAATCTTTTAAACAAAAAAAAAAAATAATAACAATTTTAAATGTTTTTCAAAAAAATAATATCCTTATTACTGATTATTACTTTGATCTTATACCTAGTATATAAATTTTTAAAACATATATATTTAAACAAACCAAAAATTATAATAACAGACGTATAAATGGAAGAACATCTAACAGAATTAAAAGACATACTAGCAAATTTAAAGAAAAGTCCAGGAAGGACATACTCAGAAAAAACTATACAAGTAAAGTTAGAAACTATAGAGAGTATAAGAAAAGAATTTCTGACAGCACAAAGTGAAGAAAGAGAAGAAAAAGAAGAAAAAGAAATAATAGCATTAAAGTTAGAATTTAATACCATTTATAGAAAAATCAAAGAATATTTAATACCAAATACTAAAAGTTTAGACACCAAAATGGCAGCATTTAGTTTAGAATTAACTTCTAAGGCACTCCCAATTTTTGCTGGAAATTATGAAGAACTAGAAAGTTTCCTAATAACAGCAGAACTCATCGAAAAGACTCTGACTGACGCAGCAAAAACAGATTTCTTGCAATATGTCTACCACGCCAAATTGACCTCAGGTGTAAGGACAGCGATAGGTAGTTACGCAAAACCAGACAATTTCAATACCTTAAAAACACTCTTAAAACAAAGATACAAGAATACAAAAACTATTCCAGAATTACAGTCAAAGTTAAACAACATATACCAAGGAAAACAATCAGTAAGTGCATATAAGGACAGAATCATTACCATTATAGACAATTTAAATAGATTGGGAATTAAACACAGACGCATCAGAACCAGAGAAAAATGTTATCATAAGATTAAATGCTAAATTAGCGTTAGATTCTTTCAAAAGAGGTATCAATGACAATTTAAAAACAGCCATATTTGCAGCCCGTCCTAAGACTTTGCAAGACGCAGTAGAACTTGCGCTAGAAATAGAAAACGAACATAAGGTAAACAACAATTCAGTAATGCACATTCAAACACGTCAACCTAACAGACAACATAATAATAACAGATACAATAGTTTTTCAAATGGGAACAATAGTAACTTTAACAATAACAGATCCAATAGTTTTTCAAATGGGAACAACAGTAACTTTAATAATAACAGATCCAATAACTTTCTAAATAGAAATAGTCATATTACAAATAAAAGACCCAATAATTTTTCAAGTAACAACAATGACAATAATAATCGGCAAAGAGCCGTTAATAACAATAACTACGATAGAAGAAACCAAACCAACACAAATAGAAGATACATACGTACAATAAATGATGAGGGAAACGAAGAGGGCTCGGAATACATGGATATTCCGGACAGCCAAAATTAAGAGTATATAAAGTTTGCAACAATAATACGAACTTCATAATCGCTAAATACAAAATGAACAATTGACATTTCTTGTCGACACAGGTGCCGACATATCACTATGTCGTATTCGAGCAAATCTTGAAGATGAACCAATTAATAAAGAGAACAAATGTAAATTAACAGGTATTACTACTGAAGAAATACACTCACTAGGGACAATTGGACTGGAACTTTCATTCACAGACCAGACATGCAAACACAAATTTCATCTTGTAGATGACAACTTTCCAATAGAAACAGACGGAATAATAGGAAGGGACTTTTTAAAGAAATATCTCTGTAAAATAGACTATGAAATTTTCACAATATCATTATTCATTAACAATACTACCATAACTATTCCATTGCAAACAAAAGCTCTTTCGTCATTACAAATAAAGATACCGCCAAGAACAGAAATAATACAAGCATTAAAACTAAACCTTAGCGAAGATAGCATAATTTTTAATAATGAAATTAAACCAGGTGTATTTTTAAGTAATTCAATAGCGCCTAGTAACGGCATGACCCACATAAAAATTTTAAACACGACGAATAAAGAAATAAACTTAAAAGGCATTCAACTCCAAACTGACTCACTAAAAAACTATGACATATTAGATTACAATAAAGACAATAACCCCAAACGTTTTGAACAAATACTGAATGAACTACAATTAAATAATAATGACGACTTTGCAAAAACAGAATTAATAAACATTTTTCGTAAATATCAAAATATTTTTCACCTTGAAAATGAAAAATTAACAGTAAACAATTTTTATGACCAAACAATCACTACCTTAGACAATACACCAGTATATATAAAAAACTACAGACTACCGCACTCACATACAAACATAATAAACGAACAAATACAGAATATGCTGGATGACGACATAATAGAACCATCAGTTAGTCCATACAATGCTCCACTGCTTTTAGTACCAAAGAAAAATGTGGGAAGATAAAAAGAAATGGAGACTTGTAGTAGACTTTAGAAAACTTAACGATAAAATTTTCAATGACAAATTTCCCCTAACTAGATTAGAGGATATTCTAGACAAACTTGGCAGAGCCAAATGGTTTTCTACACTTGACATGACTAGCTCATTCCATCAAATCGAGCTTAACAAAAATTCTAGACCGCTTACAGCCTTTTCGACCTCACAAGGTCATTACCAATTCAAAAGACTCCCTTTCGGACTAAAATTTCTTCAAACAGCTTTCAAAGAATGCTTACAATAGCACTCTCAGGATTAGAATCAGAAGCATTTCTTTATGTAGACGACATAATTGTTTATGGATGTAGTTTAAATCACCACAACCAAAATTTAATAAAGGTATTAGACAGACTACAAAAATATATAATTACGATGATTATGCCATAGAGCTAAAACGTAAATTACAATATTCGTTGGACAGAGCTAAAGAATTAACAATTAGAACAAAAGAAAAAAGAATATTAGAAAATAGATACAACAATAAATTAAATTTAAAGATAGGAGACTTAGTTTTAGTCAAAGTAGGAAATAGGAAAAAGAATCAAAGTCCATATAAAGGACCTTACAAAATAATTAGGAATAATGGTGTAAATACAATAATAGATTACAATGGAAAAGAAAAAGAAATACATAATAATCAATTAAAACCCTATATAGCATTAAGAACTAATGAATAATCAAAAACTTATCATTAATAAAAACAAATTTATATAAGAAAATACTATTGAAAACTCTATTATATCTATTGAAAACAAATATATATATGTAATACATTAATATAGATTATAAAATTAATCATAAGTTAACCAAAAATATAGAAAAATTAGAAAATTCACTTTTATAATTTTTCTCTTAAGGGTAAGCGTGTAGTGTACTCCTTAAGCGTACACTGCATACCAACCACTTATATTGATTTCCCAACATACCGTCTCAAATACTGTAGAGTGTATGACATACATACCACCATGTGGCATCAAGTAGCACTATGACTGCATTTTACACTCAGATATCTGATGACCGTATGTTGACGATAAGAGAACAAAGTATAAGAATGAATAAAAATAAAAATAAATTGAGTGATTCATAAAATCACTCAATACTAGACAATAAGTTAGACTTATAAGAATAGTATATAAGAACATGTAAATTGCTAAATAAATCAGACTTCAATTTGGAGTTCTTAAAAAACCAACAAAAACCGCCTTATAATTTATTACATGGCGATCCAGCTTTCACCCTTAAAGCTATAACACATTACAACACACAAAGAAATAGGGTTTTAAATTTACTTTTCCATTAATTAAAAAAACAAACTACACACAAATACTGCCTTTATTTACCAGTTATTGTTTTCATTTAAAATTTTCTTTTTACAAAAAATTCTTTATTTCAACCAAAAGTTAAATAAAATATAAACTGTTGTTTTTAATAATTTTGGAGTTCATGTTTCATAGTTGAAAAACAACATTTATTTTTACGGATTTAGGAGTTTTTAAAAATTTTTCAAAAACTCCTACAGTCGTAAAATTAAAATTTACGGCAAAATTGTTGAAAACAATAGCTTATCTTATATTTTTACTATCCTTAACTTTTGGACGGGTTTTTAACTCTTTGTTTAGTAGTTTTAAAGTATGATTTTAACGACAAAATATTAGGAGTGTGCTCATTGTAAATAATGTTTTGCATTTTAAAAAATGGACTAAGCAGTTAACAGGTTAATAAAATAAATTTTAACTTAATATTACAGTAGTTAAAAGTATCGTTCAGTTAAATATAGTTATTATTCTTATTTGCCGTACTCCATGGCGTATACTCAATATTATAATTCTTAAGAATAACTCATACGCGGTGGTGGTTCATTTGCAAACTCTTAAGTCATAAACTTTCTTTAGAAATCAATATAAACACCAATATTAAAACAATTATAAAACAATAAACAAATGCTTTAGTAAAAAAATTCTTTTTGAGATAGTAAAGCACAATATTAAAGATTATTTTTAAAATTACATCTTCAAATTCGGATGAACGTGGCAACCCTGGTGGCCGTTTCATTATATATCCTTTTTTAAACCAAAATCGGGGGTAACTACTTAGAGCTAGCTAAGAATAAAATTTATAGTTTCTTTTTACGGACAAACAATTATTTAGTTCCTTGCGTAGCTGTATTTTAAAATTTTTGATTTGCAAAAAACATCATTGATCTTTAAAAAAAAAAAAAAATTAGATGAAAATTTTAAAATGTTGTCATATTTTAGGCTTAAAAAATTGGTATATCCGTTAAGGCTGCACAGTTGCCATCGATTTTAAAAATGTTGTATTTAGAAAAAGATATTTAAAGTAAATCTTGCATAAGTAAATCGTCATCCAGGGAGTTTGTTTAACAACTTTTTTAACTTTTTTATTTCCATTAATTTTTAGCAAACTTTTCTAAAGAATGTAGCATTAAGTACAAGCTATCGAAAATTAATATATGAAAAAATAAAAAAATGGGTGTAATGGTTAGCGCGTTGGACAGCTACACAGATTGTCCCGGGTTCGATTCCCGGTGACGGCGACATCAATTTAGAAAAATAATATGTATAAATTTTCTATCACTGCGCCCACCTTCGGTGTTCCCATAGCACTTAACCCCCACGGAAGTAAAATAACTCAGATTGTGTGACGATTGACTGACCGGGTTCGAATCCCACATGGGATTCGATAAATATTTTTTTATTATTCATTATTTATTTTTAATTTATTACTCATTATTTTCGTCCACAGTGGTAAGCATATACGTAACCACATACTTTTCTATTTTTTGTAAAGTGTTTAGCAATATGTCAATATTATGCGAGACATCCCCATATATAAATAAAGAGATTTGTAATTTACTTGTCATTTCCAAATAGGTACTTATATAACTACTTATATGTTAGTGCTTTTCCGCACTGTGGATATATTGGTTTATTCAACTAAAAAATTCTGTAAGAGTATCCAAAGCGGTATACAGAACCAAAATAATTTTAATTAAAGTAAACCAATTTTTGTTGGAAATCATCTAAATTTTTCTTTGTGTGTAATAAACAAAAATTGCATCTAAATGTCCACAAAAATATTACATTTAAAAAAGTAATATTTTAAAAAGCATTTATACTACAACCAAATACTAGTTGGTTTTGAAAACTACCCAGTCATAGAAATGCAATCGGTACAGTGTTCACAAAGCGTCGGCGACGGTCCGTTATGCGTTAGCAGAATGTGGAATTAACAATCTAAACGGTATTGTGCTGTTAACGAATTGATAACATTGGCCAACCGTTTGAGAGAATTTTCCACCGTTGGCATAACGTTGTAATTAAAAATAATTGAGAAACGTGTGAAATATAATAAAATATTAAAAAAAAAAATCTTCTAATTGGGTGTAATATTGGTGTAAACAATATTGGCAACAAGTTTTGCAGATGTTACTGGCAACACATATGCTTTGCAAATATTTAACACGGTAGCTTTTACAAAAATAGCAATGGTTTGCAAGTACTATTTTTTTTTTTTGGTACGGTCGGCAATTTATACCTGGGTACTTGTCAAATTCCATAAAAATGTTTGCTCAAAAACTTTAAGTTTTTAAAAATTATTACTTAGTTTTAGTATAAATGTGGTATTATCATGTTTTTTTTTTTTTAAATAGTCAAATAAAACAAAAAATAGAAACTGGAACAATTCAGAACATTCCCTTTTTAAAATTAAGTTAAGAAATTTACAGTTTATAATATATTGAAGCTGCAAAAAAGTAATTAAGAAAAATGTCTATATATATTCGACTGCAAAAAAAAAACAGGTTATTTGATACCCCAATATTAAATTTTTTAAAAACCGGCAACGCACAACAAAATGAATTCAAAACAGGCAAGTCAAGAAATTTTTTTTTTAAATCTTAAAATGTTGGACATTTTTGAATTAATTAAATAATATTTCGTAAAATGATATTAAAATTCTTATATTCTAAGCTCAAAATCCTGTACAATTTTTGTTGCGTAAAATAAAAGAAACATTCCCATTTATTACGAAAAATTTGCATACTGATTTTTTGTCATTCAATTTTTGAGGGTCGTGAGTTGAAATGTACAAGGAATTTGTATCTTTTTAACTTTAAAAGTTTTAGTCCATTTTGTAACGCTACTTTAGTTTATTTTTTAATGGTTTTTTAACGTTTTTTGCAAATTTTCATGACGTCATATTTTGGAAACTGCAAGGGTGCGGAATCTGAACTTTATGTTTTGTTGAGTTCTTGTCGAGTATGATAGTTAACTTTATGTTCTGTTGATTTCTTGTCGAGTATGATAGTTAAAGTGAATTTAATTGAAATCGGATATGGCCGTATATTTACAAAACAAAGCAATCAAACATATTAGCTAGGTTGATACTAGTATTTCGATTTGGCAAATGATCTCATCAGAACCCGAAGTTTTAGAAATGCTAGAGCTTCCATAATAGGCCGAACTTTAACAAAAAACCAATTAATCCTCAACTTTGCTCCATTCCTGTCTTCTTAGTAATCAAGCACGTGGTTAGATCTTTTCCTAACAAGCATCATGACGTTACTAAACTTTGAAGAACAAAAATGTTCTATTTATAGAAAAAAAATTTAGTGTGTACTCTGGCTCAAGTAATATTTTTTACAGATTATTTTTTTGTTATTTTCAATTTATAATGAGCTTTCAACCTCAGTATATTTACAAAAATTAAGCAAATCGAACACATTAGCTAGGCTTATACTTGTATTTGGATCTGGCTAGGTAAAATGTCACTCAAATGCCCGAATTATATCCAAAAATGTTGTGGTATATCCCACTGTGCAGTGTTATGCCTCGGTATTTAGTTTTATATAAGTAGTTTGTTTTACATATTATTTATGCTTATTTGATTTATGAACATCCATTATAATTCTATCAAAATCTACTAAGAATCGTATAAGAAAAAAAATAATAAACATTTTTTTTTAACTGGCGGACAAACTTTATCCTCTTTGCCAATGAAATATACCCTTTTCAAAGGACCAGAAATATAAGTTTTAATGAAAAATGTTTTGTTTTTTCATTGCAAAACATGTTTATTGTGGTATCATATCCTTAAGTAAAATAGAAAACAAATCTATTGATACACTAAAATAGTCCCTAGCTCTGCTTTTCCCTTTTTTCAATTACCAAAAGTAGTGGCTTTAAGGAAAGAAACAAACAAAAAATCTTTTTAAATATTCTATTGGCAAACGAATAAATGAGGCAGAACTAAACTTAATGTCATGTTATGTTAAACAAAAAAAAAAAAAAAAACAGAAAAAACTCACAAATTTATGTATATTGATATGTACATATAATAACAACAAATCGAGTGAAAAGAAATAAAAAAAATCTTAAATGAAAATCAAACTGATTTTTAGTAAACATAATATTCTTGTTAAAGAAAATACTACAGCAACTAAAACATTTTACTTCAACTATACATATAAAAAGACTTTACACGAAAAGCTTTTTTTTTGTCAAAATGTTGGTAAACCTGGCTAAAAGAAAAAAAAAATTTTTTGAACAATACAATTATCATTCGATTTACACGATTTCACTTCTACATGATTTTATTATTTCTCGTGTAAATCGAGGGATGTATGAAATTATTGGAAAAGAACTTTTTCAGTAAAATGTTTCGAAAATTTTTCTAAAAAACTTATTTTTATATTCAACACTTAAAACAAAAATTGACATGAACACGCTGAAAAAAAACGACCTGCTGCAAATATAAATACTGATAATATTCTTCTGTTTTGGAAAACATTTCCGTTTCGCATGTTTCTAATATAACATGTCTGTCTGCAAATATAATTATGTTTTCCCTTAAGCATATGTATGCCTGGCCTTAGTGAAAACGTCTACCGACAACCATAAATATTTTTGGCGGCAAATATATGTTTATATGTTTTTTATAAGTATGTTTGCAAGTCCCAAACATGATACCTAAAAAATTAAAATTTGAAATATGTATATCTTTGTTTAGTTTTGAAAATTGGAATCAGTGTAAACATATATTTATTACTTTAACATATATATATTATTTAATAATTTCCTGCAACCAGATTCAAAAGTGTGTTTTCTCTGTGTGTATATGAGCTATTTGAAAATTTTTCGACACCGGTTGAAACTGACTGATGCCTCTTATTTGTCAAGGTTTTTTTTTAAATTAGGGAAACAATGCACAGGGTTAGGTAGACTGTGCTAAAAGACTACGACATTAAAAGTTTCACGTTAAAAAGTCTACCCCTATTAAATATATGGACATTTAAAAGGCGAAAATTTTAAAAAATTACTTGAATACGTGTTTTTTAATTAATTTTATTTTTTTTTTTTTTTTGTTCATAGCTTTTGACTTTGAAGATTCAAATCAATATAAAATGGAGTCACTAGACTTCGGAGATACATTTAATAAAAATGTACTTGGTTAACAATTGAAACAAAAAATTTCCGATTTTTAGACTTTCGCAGTTTTTTCTATACTAGGCACAGTGTGCCAGCCAGTTTGATTGATTGCCAAAACTAGATGTCAAAAAAGTATCACATTTGGTGTTAAGCAGCTTCTGTTCAAGAATTTGGGATCAAAATTTAAGCATTCAAAACGGCAGATCCAATATGGATGAATATATTTTTGATATATTTAATTTTAATCAATTGTGTCAAAATAGCGGATTAAATATTAATAAATTTTATTTTTTTATTACTAATACATAAATAGTCAAAGGCCATCGATGCTAGCACTCGTTACACATCTTGTATAATACTGTACTATTTATTACACAGTGCAGCATTTTTAAGGTCATCGTTTGGTTCCTCCTTCATACCCGTTTTTTTGAATTGTATATCGAAACTAAAAAAAATCCGCAAAGGACTTGGCCAGATTACATCGAAATTTTTTTTTTTTGGACACCCTAAGTTTTTGCACCCAAACATGATTTTTTTAAAAAAGGAAAATTTTTATGGAATCCATATATCATAAACCGTTCGGAATTTTGCTTTTATGTCTTTGGCAAAGTTGTAGATCCAAACCAAAGCAAAAAAATTCTCATATGGACCGACCCAAAAAAATTGCATCCACTGCATCAAAATTGCAAAAAATTGGGAAAAAATGCTATTTTTTTATGATTTTTTCATGATTTTGTCCTGAAATGGCTTAAATACTGGGAATTTAAGAAATCTTTCTTCAGCTAAATTATATCTAACAACAATATAAACAACTCTCTAGTACATGTCATCTTAATACGAACATTCCTTAACCCTAGAAAGCACATCTTTTTGCTCACACTTATTTTGCATAGCCAATGTTTGTCGTTTCGACAAAGAAAGACTATATAGGTTAATGCCGTTTTTGTTGTTACTTGTTTTCAAATTTACTATTTAAACATTTTATTGTTGTAATGCTGATATGTTTTTGAAAAAATGAATATATTTATTTTCCATATTGCGCAATAGTTGAATTGTAAAATTTTGCACAAAACACGGATATAATTAGACTTTTCACTTTCGAATACACTTGTTGAATGACAATGAAACGATACTTGAACTGTTATTTATACTGCGTGCTATTCTGATTGTCAAGTGTGTTTTATATTCGTGTTGCACTTTGCAGGTATAACTGGGTTTTTACAACACCCTTTTTAAAAACTTCTTAAAAATGTTTCTGAGTGGGTGTGATTGTCATGTGTGTTTTATCTTCGTGTTGCGGTTTTTAGGTGGAACTGGGTTTTTACAACACCTCATCTTCCTAAACAGGATTTTAAAATTGGATTTTAAAGTTTGGCTATTTCCATATTATCATAAAAAAATAGCATTTTTTTTTCGCAATTTTGATGCAGTGGATGCAATTTTTTTGGGTCGGTCCATATGAGAATTTTTTTGCTTTGGTTTGGATCTACAACTTTGCCAAAGACATAAAAACAAAATTCCGAACGGTTTATGATATATGGATTCCATAAAAATTTTCCTTTTTTAAAAAAATCATGTTTGGGTGCAAAAACTTAGGGTGTCCAAAAAAAAAAATTTCGATGTAATCTGGCCAAGTCCTTTGCGGATTTTTTTTAGTTTCGATATACACTTCAAAAAAAACCGGGTACGAAAGAGGAACCAATTTATGTGTTGCACTGTGTTATATTATATAATTCTAATAAAATAAACAAAAAAAAAAAAATTGTATTTTTAAATCAACTTTATATACGTGTCCTCAACCATGCATGTTGTTCTATTTTAATAAAGCAAAAAAAAGATGTAATTGGCACTACTGAAATAAAAATTCATTTGTATAAAAAACAGCTGTTTACTATGTTGCTGTCGTTATACGGCTACGATTGCAGTAGACGGCATTTGTAGTCGCGCAGCTCTGTAGCCTGCAGTGGTCTATATGTTTATAGCAAAACGTTTAATTTTTTCACCATCTTTCCAAAGTTTTATAAAAAACTGTTCTTCCTCAAGTTGTTTTATTTATCCTTTAGCACATGCTTATCTTAAATTATCATCTATTAAGGCTGTAGTTCCTAAGAAAAATCATGGCTGTATCTTCAAACGAAAAAAAAGGCAATATTTTTCTGTTGAACCTTGAAACAATTTCAACATGATTTTTTCCAGTAAAAAAAAAAACTGATCACAATCAATTTAAATTTTATTATTAACGTTTTTATTAAACGACAAACATACAGTGAAAATAGTTTGTAGTTTAAATTAACTTAAAAGGTAATTTAACATAACTGATAAATCACTTAAAATCCGGTCTACTTACTTTTCTTTAAATGTTTCTTGTTAATGATTTTTAAAAATCGTTTAAATAACTAACAAATCCGTAAGAACAAATAAATAGTAAGATAAAAATATATGTTTAAATTCTAACTACAGATCATAAAAAAATTATATTCAATTATTTGAAATTATTTCAGTTTTTTGTTTTTATTTGTTTTTAATTTCATACATTTGTGTAAACATTTTCAATTTCTTGTAATTTAAATTGAAACAATTTTGCATATAAACAAACTATTTTAATACAAAAACAAACAGAATTTTTTGAATATTTTTTTGAAAAAATAATACTAACTGTAACGGAAACAATTAAACTACAATATTAATATTATTATTAATTAATTAATAACCATATAATTACAAATTATATCCTATTACCCTAACCGAGCACTAGCTAATATGGCCTTCGGCGCGTTGTAGCGAAAACAGACCAGTGCCTCTGGTGGGAATCGAACCCACGACCCCCGCACTGATAAGCCAGCACGCTACCAACTAGCTTACCGGGGCGCACTTTTGTGGTTATATTTGTATGCAACTTTAAATAAATGAAAATAATAAATGAAACTAAAAAAATCGGTAAATGGTTATAAATTATATTATATAAAAATATTTATTTCAAAAATTAAAAAATAATGTTCCTTTATTTTTGATTCAAACTTTTCTAAAACTTCGGGTTCTGATGAGATCTTTAGCCAGATCGAAATACAAGTATCAACCTAGCTAATATGTTTGATTTGCTTTATTTTTGTAAATAAACGGAGGTTAAAAGCTCGTTATAAATTGAAAATAACGTAAAAATAATCTCGATGTATATAAAAACAAAAAACTAATATAACTGTAAAAAATATTACTTGAGACAAAGTACACACTAAAAATTTTTTATATAAATAGAACATTTTTGGTCTTCAAAGTTTAGTAATGTCATGATGCTTGTTAGGAAAAGACCTAACCACGTGCTTGATTACTAAGAAGACAAGAATGGAGCCAAATTGATTACTAATAGGTTTTTGTTAAAGTTCTGCCTATTATGGAGGCTCTAGCTTTTCTAAAACTTCGGGTTCTGACGAGATCTTTAGCCAGATCGAAATACTAGTATAAACCTAGCTAATATGTTTGATTTGCTTTATTTTTGTAAATATACGGAGGTTGAAAGCTGGTTATAGATTAAAAATAACATAAACATAATCTCGATGTATATAAAAACAAAAAACTAATATAACTACGAAAACTTTTTTATTAAACTACAAACAGTAAAGTACATACAATTCTGAGTGTATATTCCTGACTTAAAATAAAGATATTTCCATTACTTTAAGTATAAATTAAGGTACACAAATAACTTGTTGCAAGGTACCACCACAGTTGTACCTTGAAACAAATTTACAAATAAAATATTTAATTCTTAAATACTGGAAAAAGAAAACAGTTTTTTTGCATTTACAAAGGATATATATATATTTTTTAATTTTAAACGTTTCAATGTACGACACATCCCAGTAAAAAGTTTTCGTGTTTGCAGAAGCAGGATAAAACAAATGCGCTGATCTAAGTGCTTACTATTACATAATACTGAGAAGCAGCAAAGAAACGAATAATTTTTGTATAAAAATAAACAAACAAAAATTTTGAGCTTACTGTTTTCCCTAACAAGAATGCAGGTTGTAAGCAGCTTACCCTAATCCCTTATAAGGATACAGGTTGTAATGCAGAAAGTTTCATATCGTGTATTATAAACGATCTGTACTAATTTTCCCGAGTGATTTCCGATTGTGTTTGCTGTTTTAGAGTATATAATAAAAAATAATTAGTCATTTAACTGTTTCTGAAGAGCTAGCACGTGGAGCGGTAAAAAAAATAAAATGATTATATTATCCCTATGGGGAATGAGGACTCAATTGACCTAAAAGTGACTGGTTAAAGAAGGACTTATCACAGGACTGGTATAATTTAATACTGAAGTGGGTTAAGCACTGTCAATTGTACTAAAATTACTAATTCTGTGACTGGTAAAAGAGGACATAATACTTAACCAGAATGCTTATTAACAAGAAAAAGGCAGTTGCCCAGAAATTTATCCATTGGAAGCGGTTTAGTTTTTGTTTATTTAATACGACAGGGGCCATTTGCGACAGTCTTGTAGTATGCCCATCTTTGGTTAGTCATGTGGCATGCCACTATATGGTTTAAAGCAGGACAAATGAACCCCTCCTATGACAAGCCAATGTTAAAGTTGCCAGTTGTTTACATAGGGTAGGGTTTAGCAGAGGACCTGTCTCTAGCACGAAGGCACCGATCCTGTGGCACACGCAGAACAGATCCCATTCCCCATAGGGATATTATATGTCAAAAATGTTAACAACAAACAATGAATGTCTGTAGAATTTTCTGTAAAATAAATTATGTATGGTATATTCATGGTATTACTTTTAACTGTAATAATATAGACATGAAATATGATTTTACTGCAAGCCATGAAATCACAGCTTTTTATAAGCGCTAAAATCATCGCTTATTTTGGGCAACAGTAATGCTTCGAAGTGGGAATTCGCCATATAAAAATCATCTATATATATAAAATAGAATGTGTGTT